>JAKSZU010000002.1:105628101-105732318 GCA_026018925.1 Tupaia tana | reverse complement strand
GATAAGTGTTGGCGGGGGTGTGGTGAAAGGGGAACTCTTTTACACTGCTGGTGGGAATGTAGATTGGTCCAACCACTGTGGAGAATAATTTGGAGATTCCTCAAAAATCTACAGATAGATCTGCCATATGATCCAGAGATCCCACTCCTCGGTATCTACCCAAAGGACAGAAGAATTCTTCATTGGAAAAGTGCTTGCACATCGATGTTTATTGCGGCACTATTCACAATTGCTAAGTCTTGGAACCAACCCAGATGTCCCCGTATGGAGGAATGGATTGAAAAACTGTGGCTCATATACTCTATGGAATACTACTCAGCCATAAAAACCAACAGAGCCCTGGCTTTTGACAGAAAGTGGAAGAATATGGAAGATGTACTGCTGAGTGAGGCAAGCCAGACTATGAAGGAGAGACATTGTATGTCCCCACTTAACATATACCGTTTGTCTGCTTTCTATGTCTGAAACTGATTGACTAACAGTTGAACAAACACAAGAGAT
This sequence comes from Tupaia tana, assembly GCA_026018925.1. Lineage (NCBI taxonomy): Eukaryota > Metazoa > Chordata > Mammalia > Scandentia > Tupaiidae > Tupaia > Tupaia tana. The sequence continues at coordinate 105,731,817 of JAKSZU010000002.1, read as the reverse complement.
GGGTGTGAATGTCAGATGAGGTGTATGTGGAGGAGTGGGGCCCAACGAAAGACATTTAGAGAAGGGATACAGAGGTAGAGCATTGACGGGATGGGGAGGTGTGGTGTTATCTGCTGAAGATATTTCGATCAACGGGTCTGGGGAGAAATGTTCACATATCAAAATGGTCTCATTGTAAGACAAACAATATGATTGAAAGTATATACAAAAATAAAAAAATAAATAAATAAATAAATAAATAAATAAATAAAATAAAAAAAAAATGCAAAAATGAAAAAAAAAAAAAAAAAAAAAAAAAAAAGAACATTGTATAAGCTACAACTCTGAAATGCAAAACGAAGATGTGTCACAATTTTTTTTTTCTTTTTAGAGGCTTTTGCCACAGGGTGTGTGCGCTCACTTGAGAGAGAGAGACAGAGATAGTGAGAAATCACCTCCCCTCCCACAGGGGGATGGCCATGCCTCAATCCTTTCTCCTCCATTCTCCATCTGGGACCTTGGGCACACATGCATACGCACCCGGCGTGAGTTTCAAGCCACAATCAGCCATTTGGGAGTCCAGCAACGTAACCACTACACCATCTGTTGACCCCGATGCATCACAATTCAAACCCTCCTCATTTTGTTTAATGACCCTCAAACCTAATTTACAAGTTTCACCTCTTATCCTGGACCACAGATTACAGATACAATGTTAGAAGCAAGGACCTAGGAAGCCAGCAGGATGCCCTAGACCTCTCCTTTTGCCTGTGCTTCTAGATTGCTTATTTCTTCAAAAATGTTAGTGAAGTTTGATATGGTCTCTGAAATTTTTTATTCAAATTAGACAATCACATATGTTATCTCAAACCTAGTTACACATTTTAAAGCCTCAAGTAACTTTTCAAAGTTCTCATCAGGCAACTTTGTCAAGAACATCAAGATACAATTTTATGCTAGGAGTGTAATGACTTTTGCTTAAAGTAGGCAAATGAACCATGTTTTCCAAAATAATTAGAGTGTAATTTGGTCAGGAGAATATATTACCTCAATAGTCTACACATTCCTTGAAGGCCTCTAAGCTCAATCCCTACTACAGTTACTTCTTTTATGTATAATTAAATATTTTTATGAGAACAATATATGCAAATAATAAGGATGCTAAGACCTAATGGTGCATCATTTGTACATAGCAAAAGTGAAATTTCATCATTTCAACCCTAATCTACCTAAGAACTAATTCACCTTTTGGGAATTGATTATCCCTTATCATTTCTATGAAGTATGCTGTTGCCTTTGAGATATTTTCCCCTAGACTTTATGATATAGTTTTTCAGTTTTCATCAAGAGAAATCTTCCCATCTCAAGACCTCAAGGATAAGGAAAAAAAAAACTAAAATAAAAAAATCTTATTGCTGTCCTTGGAATATTTTGGCCTTTGGTCCTAGTGAAATCTGCTATTATTAATGTCTTCCTCCTAAAGATATGTAACTTCAATTCTCTAAGATACTATTTGTATAAATGTATTGTATTTTTACTTTTTTTTAGGTTCCTCATAACTAACAGTAAAAAAAAAAAAAACTTAAATATAGGAATTTTACACTCTTCGATTTTGTGATGACAACTGCGTATGACATCATGAAAACATGGACATCCTCCTCAGGATGATGAAATCCAAAGATTTTTAAAAACTATTTATTTAATTCATTTTATTTGTTATTATCATTATTTAATTTGACCAGAGAGACAGAGAGAGAAAGGGAAAGTGAGAAAGCAAGTTGCCTGGTCTGGAACTCTAACCACAGTGCGCCATGTGAGAGTCCAGTGCCCTTAATTGCCACCCCACCTGCTGGTCCCATGAAATCGAAAGACTTTTGCATCAAATATAAATGTGCATTAAATTGGTTATTAGAAAAAAGAACTAAAGGGAGCATTTAGTAAAAGTTGTGTTTACCTAACTGGCTAGTGCCATTATGAAACATACAGTTGTAAATATATTCTCTATTCTTTTTTGTGTTTATTTTTAAGGAAAAACATTAACTTTAGGGCTACATCCAAAATAGCATCATCTACATGGGCGTTTCCTTCTCCTACAATTTCAGAAGACCTTCGATAACTAATTGAGAAAATGCAGAAGATCTTGGAGACAGATGAAATTACCAATATTCAAGCTTTTAGAAAAGGAAAGAGGAAAAGGACAGAGACAATGGACGCAGAAAATGCAAATAGTGACATGGATAAAGGACAGGTTAGTTTCCTATTGCCTTCCTAACAATTTTACTCCCTTGCTCAACCATAATTCCTTTAATAATTTCCATAATTCCTTCATAATTTAGTCATATTTCCCTATTTCTATTCATTTATTCTTTAATTCTATATTCAATCAAGAGAGTATAATTTCATGTTCTCCTTTTAATGTTGAGTGAATTGGATTAGAAACATACTGAACAGACAGTTTTCTGTTTTATTCAAGTATGGCCAATGTGCCATTGTTCAAACTGCCCTGATAGTCCAGGAAATTAAAGATCAGTAAACTATCAGAAAATGGTTTTATCTCCCAAATATTCCTGGAAAAATTGGAATACCTCTTCTTTAAGACTTAATTATTTGCTTTTCTTTTCAGACCCCAGTTTGTGGTACATTCTCATCACCAGTTTGGCCAGGCCCCTTCTCCTGTTTTTATTTTTTCTTTTGTTCCTTTTAAATCTGAATTCCTCACTCCCATTCCTCTCCTACACTATAGGCACCCATCATTGTGTTTATTCTGTATCTTTGTATTTGTGTGTCTTTGGGATACAAGTATCTGCCTGTTTTTGTAATGCATGTAGTGTTTTATGTTTATATTCTTATTTAATTCTTTTTAAAAATAATTATTTATTGGGCCCAGCAGTTAGCGTAATGGCTGTGTCGCTGGGCTCCCATGTAGTCTACCGCGGTTTGCGTCCCGGACCTGGTGGCTTAAAACTCACACCGGGCGCATGTGCGTGTGTGCCCAAGATCCCGAGAGGAGAATGGAGGAGAAGGGATTGTGGCATGGCCATCCCCCCTGGGGGGTGATTTCTCGCTTTCTGTCTCTCTGCCTGGCGAGTGCACACGCCCTATAGCAAAAACCTCTCCAAAAAAAAAATATATATATATATATTTATCTTTTCTATGAGCAAGAGAGATAGACAAAGAAACAAGACAGCACTCCCAACAGGGTCTTGCTCCATCTCCAGCCTCAGCCAGCCCCAGACCATGGACACATGTGCCCAGCACATGCAGGGAGGTTTCTGGACATGAACCCAGAGCTTTCCCATGTGTGTCAGCCTTGCAGAGCATCACATTTTACCACTGTGCCATGGAGTGGTTCCCTTATTTAATTCCTTATATAAATACTACGTTCTCATAGTTAAATATTTTGTAAAAAGCCAGCAGGTGTTTCTCAAGTTGCTGGGCCCAGGGCTCAAGCCATGCAGTTGGCCATGTGGGATCCAGTCACCTTAACCAATAGGCCATGGGCTGGCTCTTTTTTTTTTTTTTTTTTTAAATATCAGGCTTCTTGTCTCTGAATATGATGTCTCTCTACATTAACTTAGATCAAGTTTGATATCTTTCGCTCAAGTTTTTTGACTTTCTTCATAAAGATCTTGCACATCTTTTGTTATATAGGGTTTCTTTTAAATTTGCTAGAAGGTGTTCTCTGAGCTCACCAGAGAGAGACAAAGAGAGAGAAAGAGAGAGAGAGAAAACATGCCCTGGAGGGATGGACACACCAGTTGCTTCTCTTCCATTCTCCTCTTGGGATTTTGGACACACACACACACACACACACACACGGCATGACTTTCTAACTGGCAGGTCTAGAACTGGAACTATGCGATTGGCCATGTGGGATCCAGCTGCCTTAATACTCACGCTACCTGCAGATTCTCTGCACAGCTTTAATAATACACATTTTCTCCTTTTTTGAGTTCTTCTGGATGGTGGAAGATAAAGCTGGGACTAGATCAGTAGCAGGGAGTGCCTTTGAGAATGGACATTTGTAGATCTGATTAAGACCCTTTAGCATACAAAACACGGGACAAACCATTGAAGATGCTATGAAGCTTTTTTTATTGTGCTTGTTTTATCTTTTAGAGAGACCCATATTCTGGAAATGCCTTTCTGCCGGGTGAGAGCTCCAGTGAGGATGAAGAGCCTTTAGCAGAATTGTCGAAGGAAGAATTGTGCACCAAGATAAAAAGCTTGAAAGAAAAACTAACAAACACCCGCAAAGAAAACAGCCGACTTCGACAGTCTTTGGTCATGCTTCAAGGTAAACTTTGAGAAAATCGACATTTTAGATGAAAGGTAAAGTATGTGATCAATGAAAAATATTGCAAATCAGCTGTCAAGGATGAATAAGAAAAACAGTTTCTCAGAGAGCTCAAAAATCACAATTTACATAATTCAAATATGGAAGCATTGTATTAAAACATTTAGTTTATTGCTTAAACAATTTTGATATTCCTGCAAAATATCAAATACTGGATGCATTCAATAGTGTTCAACAGATATTAATTGAGCATTTAATATAGGCCACTCACGGCACTAAGTCCTACAGAGAAAAAAATCAGTAAGACAGAGCAAATGTGTTAAGTCACTCATGATGTACGTATTTCATTTCTCTCTGACAAAGAAAGTTCTAGAAAGTGGAGCTTATTCTGATTCATTATGGAACCATTGAGATAATAATTCCACCCTGGTATGATTTTGATAATGACTTTCTGCCCAAAGGTTCATGTTTTGGAATTTGGTCCCCAGTGTAATGGCTTCAGGAAGCACTGAGACCTTTAAGCGGTAAAATCTAGCAGACAGTGATTGGATCATGGAGGCAATAACTGGATTAACATTGTCTCACGAGTTCTAACTCTTGTGAAAAGGGGTTAGTTTCTGTGAGAACAAGCTGTAAAAGAGCGTCCCCCAGGTTTCTCTCTCTGATCATGCCCACCATGCTCTCTGCTTCCATCAGCCATGATGTGGTGGAGCTGGCCTGATGCCACCCCCAGGCCTTTGGATGTTCAGCCATCAGAAGTGTAAGTCAAATAAACCTCTTTATAAATCACTCAGTCTCAGGTATTTGTGTTAGCAACAAAATAGTAAACAAAGATGCATATATTATGTTTTCATTTTTGTGTTGGTAGGACTATTTTGGGAAAATAACCACATTCCATAGGAATCATATGAAAGAAAGATCAAGTGAAGTAAATTAAAAATCACTTAGGTTAATATCTTTCTGCAGGATCTCTTGTTGTGTTTGAGTGTTTATTTTTCAAAAACTATGCTTTCCATTTGTAATTAAGTACCATGCACTATTTTAAATGCAGCTGAATATTTAATAGTTATATCCTATACTGAGCAGCATTCTGTGGTAAAACAGTAAATACACAAAATAGTTTGAAAGTAGATGCCTCTGGCTGCTATGTACAGGATGAGTACAAGTGGCACAAGAAAGTTAGGAGGAACCACAAGTCATCCAGCCTACATTGTAGCAGCCTACCCTAGGGTAAAGGAAGTAAAAAGCACAGTTTTGTGATTATTTTGAAAGCAGAAATCATAGCACACAGAACATGGTGATGAGTGAGGTTGACCAAGTGATAGGCCACATACTTTCCTAAAAATATTTATTAAGTTAAGGACCAGCAGGGGGCATGGTGGTTAAAGGAGCTAGATAGTCCCACATGGCCATCCACAGTTCGAGTCCTGGACCTGGTGGCTTGTTTTCTCACTTTCTCTCTCTCTCTCACTCTCTGTGTCTCTCTCTGGTCAAGTTAAAATAAATGAATGAGTAAATAAAATTAAATTAAATAATATTTTAAAAAATATTTATTAAGTTAAATGCTTCATCATTTTATGAAGAAATAGCCACATGTAAATGGAAAGATGTTTGTTCCATTTAAGAAAGCAGTACTTCTTTATTTCCTCACTTTAAATATTGCATTTTTATACCTGATGAGATTTTTCCTGATGAGGATTTCAAAAAACAGATTTTGAATTTTTTTTTTTTTTTTACAGAACAGATAATTCCCATTTTTATATAACCTTTTCTGACACTTAGAGTAAGATAAAATCTGGTTAATGACATTCACGTAAGAAGCTGGTTAAGGGCATTGAAAGGAGTTAACAGACATTGTTTTAAATCCCAACTCTCCTTACTAGCTTCATAGCTTTGGCCATGTCTGTTCCCTGTACTTTTACCCTGCCTTCAATTTCCTCATCTACAAAAGAGAGGCAACATATTTCCTTGTTATTATTAGGACTAAATGAGGTGAGTAAGAGAACTGTTACCTGGTGTGGGGTACAGGAGGGTGATTCAGTAATCATAGTTATTATTGTTATTTTCTTTTTTATATATCAGACACATAAACCCCAAAAAGAAAATTATAGGACAACTTTTGTTATAAATTTAGATGAAAAAATTCTAAGTTAGAGTATCAAGTCACGTTCAATAGCATATGAAAAAAAAATCATTTGCTATGACATTTCTTCTCTCTCACACACTTCCAGATTGCCATTTCATGTCCTTCTCTCTCTGCCAACTCCCAACACCTCCTCCTTTTTCCTCACTCTCACTTGATGACTTTGTTCCCTATTTCATTGAGAGATTGGAGGATATGAAGACCCAGCATCTCCCTGCTCTAGTGCTGGTGTGCCTGTTACTCATGAAGACACATCCTTGTAGGTAGCCAGAGACCATCTCTCCACTGGCACACCCGATCTCATCCCATTTTGCTTGATCAAGGTGTTGCTCCAGAGAGTCTGCCCTGCTCTCCTGTAAGATCAAGCTTTCCTTTTCTCTAACCAATCATTCCTATTAGTATCAGACCTAGTATTCTTTCTCCCATTAACCTAAAACAGAAATGGCCAGCAGGTGGCATGGTGTTTAAGGCACTGGACTCCCATGTGGCCGACCACAGTCCGAGTTGCAGATCTGGAGGCATGCTTTCTCTCTCTCTCTCTCTGGTGAGCACATATGCCCTATAGCAAGTTTTAAAATAATAATAAATAAAGTTGGAATAAATTATTTTTTTTTAATTTTAAAAACATAAATTAATAAATAAAAAGAAAACCTCTCTTTCAGGACATCGCTTGTCTGCCTTTTCTATTTATCTTCTCTTTATAGAAAAATTCCTTAAAAGGCAATTACACACATGCTATTTAATTTCTCCTCTCTTAATTTCTCTGGATCCCACCCCAATTAGTTTTTTTTTTTTATTTGTTTGTTTGTTTTTGCTGTAGGGCATGTATGCTTACTGAAGAGACAGAGACAGAAAGCAAGAAATCACTCCCCAAGTGGGATGACCACACCGCAATCCCTTCTCCTCTCTGGATTTTGGGCACACACGCACACATGCCCAACGTGAGTTTTAACCTGCTGGTCCAGGACTTGAGCCACAGTCAACCACATGGGAGTCCAGCAACTAGCAACTAAGCCATCCAATGGTCTCCAGTTAGGTCCTCTTAATTCCATTGTTATTTCTCAGCATGATTAGTAACCTTCATGTATTAGTTTGCTAAGCTTTAAGTGTCGAAGTACCATAAATTGAGTGGTTTAAACAGCTGACATTTATTGTCTCACAGGTCGGTTCTGGAAGCTAGAAGTCCAAAATCAAAGAGTCAGTAGGACCACATTCCCCTGAAGGTTCTGGGAAAGGATCTCTCCTAGTGGGCCTCTCTCCTACCTTCTGGTTGCTCTTTGGTTTAGGCCAACACAACTCCAATCTTTCCCTGCTGTTCTCTCTTTGTCTCTCCTCAACCTTCTTCCTTTCTATAAAGACATCTTTTATAACGGCATACTGGGACCAGCAGTTAGCGTAATGGCTATGTCACTGGACTCCCACGTAGTCGACCGCGGTTCGCGTCCCTGACCTGGTGGCTTAAACTCACGCCAGGCGCGTGTGCGTGCGTGCCCAAGATCCCGAGAGGAGAATGGAGGAGAAAGGATTGTGGCGTGACCATCCCCCCTGGGGGGTGATTTCTCGCTTTCTGTCTCTCTGTCTCTCTCTGTCTGTCTGGCGAGCGCACGCACCCTATAGCAAAAAACCTCTTCAAAAAAAAGAAAGATAAGGACGTACTGTATTAGAGACTAGCCTAATAACTTCATTGCAAATTAATCATATAACTAAAAACTCTGTCTCCAAATTAGGTCACATTCTGGGGTACTGAGGGTTAGAACCTCAACATACCTTTTTAGGGAGAACACAGTTCAATGTATAACAGTCCACATGGCTAGCCCCAGTGGCCATTTCTCAAATGTCATACTAAGTTCATTCCATTTATAGCATTTTGACACATTCAGGCAACTCTCCTTCCTTAAAAGTTTCTTCACTTGGCTTTTGGAATACCACAAGTACCAGCTTTTCTCCTACATTGATGGTCTTTCCATCCCATTCTATTCAGCTAATTCATCATCCCACCCTCTAAATATTTGATATTACCCCTGGCTCAGTTCGCTCCTACCTGCATTCACTCCTAAGGTGACCTTATCCAACCATATGTTGTTAAAAATTTATCAAAGAGTTATGATTCTCAGATTTCTGTCCCCTGCCTGTACCTTTCAAACTCATCATCCAACTGGGTACTTGACATGATTGATAGGTATCTCAGACTAACATGTCTCAGAACCCACATATCTGATCTTCTGTTTCTCTCTTCTTCATCTTAGTTAATGCTAACTTTATCATTTCAGTTCCCCAAGCCAAAAACCATGAAGTTATCTTCTATGTCTTTATTTTTTTACACCCCACACTCAGGCCATCACCACATCCTACCATTTTACCTTCAAAATATTTCTGGAACGCCATCATTTACCACTTCCTTTACTGTCACTCTGGTCCAAAACACCATTGTCATTTGCCTAAATTGTTATGACAGTTTCTACTGCTGCTCTCAACACAGCAGTCTGTTCTCAACACAGCAGTAAGAATGACCTTGTCGGGGCCAGCAGGTGGTGTGCTGGTTATGATGCTGGATCCCACATGACTGACTCAGGTTTGAATCCTGGACCTAGTGGCTTAAGAATCATGCTGGGTATGTGTGTGCATGTGCCCCAAATTCCAAGAAATAGAGGAGAAGGGATTGCAGCATGACCATCACCCCTGGAGGGTAATTTCTCACTTTCCTTCTCTCACTGTTTCTTTCTGGCAAGCACATGTGCCCTATGGCAAAAATCTAAAAGAAAAAAAATGATCTTGTTAAATATGTCAGCTATGACACTCCTCTGCTTAAGATTCTCATTTTGATCTGTATTTCCCTCATAAGAGATGTGGGACATTTTTTCATATGCATTTTAGCCATTCATATGTCTTCCTTGGAGTGTCGTCTGTTCAGTTCATTTGCCCATCTTTTCAATCTGATAATTTTTGTTGTTGTTGTTGTTGGTAAGCTATTAGCGTTCTCTATATATTCTGGTTATCACTCTCTTACTTGAAGCAGTTTGCAAATATTTTCTCCTATTCTAAGGGGTGTCTCTTCACTCTAATTGCTGTTTCCTTTGCTGTGCAGAAACTTTTTAACATGATAAAATCCAACTTGTCTATTTTTGAGATAACTGCCTATGCTTTAGGAATCTTAGTTAAGAAATCTTTGCATATTCCAATGTCTTCAAAAGTTTTTCCTAAGTTTTCCACCAGTTTTATAGAGATTTTTATGGAGGTTTTACATTGAAATCTTTAATCCATTTTTTAGTTGATTTTTGTTAATGGTGAGAGATAGGGGTCCAGTTTCATTTTTCTTCATGACCTACCCAGTTCTTCCAGCACCATTTGCTGAGAAGACTTTATTTTCTCCACTACATTGTCTTGTACCCTTTGTCAAAGATCAGTTGACTCTATGTTTAGGGGTTATTTCTGGATTCTCTTTTCTTTTTCCATTGGTCTTTATGTCTGTATTTACAGCAATGGCATGCTTTTTTGACTATCAGAGCTTTGTAATAATTTTGTAGTTGAGTAGTGAGATGCCTCCTTATTTATTCTCTTTGCAAAATATTGCCTGGTTGATACAGGGCATTTCATGATTTCAAATAAACTTTATGTTTGTCCTTTCTATTTCTTTAAAGAATATTACCAGTAATTTGATCAGAATCACATTGATTTTTTTTTTTTTTTAAGAGAGAGAGATTTTCCTATAGTGCACGTGCACTCGCTAGAGAGAGAGAAAGTGAGGAATCGCCTCCCGGGAGGGGTGGGGAATGGCCATGCCACAATCCCTTCTCCTCCATTCTCCTCTTGTACATGCCCAGCATGAGTCTCAAGCCACCAGGTATGGGACTTTTACCACAGTCGACTACGTGGGAGTCCAGAGACGTAACCATTATGCCATTTGCTGGTCCTCAAGAATCACACTGAATTTGTAAATTGACTTAGGTAGAATTGACATTTTTAATGTATTTATTTTTAAAGAGTTATTTTATTAACTTTGTTTATCTATTTATTTATTTTAATTTGATGAGAGAGAGAGAGAGAGAGAGAGAGAGAGCGCCACCAGATCCAGGACTCAAACTGCAGTCAGCCATGTGGGAATCCAGCACCCTTAAACACCACAAAATCTACTGGCCCCCAGAATTGACATTTTGATTATATTGATTCTTCTGATCCAAGTATAGGGATGCCTTTTTTTTTCTTTTTTAGTTTTGCTATAGGTCATGTGTACTCTCCAGAGATACACAGGATAGAAAGAGGGAAAGTAAGAAATCACTGTCCCCAGAGGCTGATGGCCATGATGCAACCCCTTCTTTCAGGATTTGGGACACATATGCACACACGCCTGGTATGATTTCAAGTTGTCAGGTCCAGGACTCAAACCACAAAGTCAGCCATGTGGGATCCAGCCACCTTAACCTCAATGCCATTTGCTGGCCCTTTGTTTTTCTTTCTCACCAGAGAAAGAGAGAGAGGGAAAGCAGAAAATCATTTCCCAAGGGGATGCCAACACTGCAATTCTATATCCTAGTCTCCTCTCGGGTTTGGGCTCACACACACATGTACCCAGTGTGATTTTCAAGCTGCTGGGTTTGAGACTCAAACTGTGACCAAACATGTGAGAGTCCAGCACCTTAACCATGTCACCTGCTGGCCCCTTATTCTCTATTTCATTTACTTCAGCTCTAATCTTTTTTTTTTTTTTGAAGAGTTTTTTGCTATAGGGTGTGTGTGCTTGCCAGAAAGACAGAGAGAGACAGAGAGATAGAATATGAGAAATTACCCCCAGGGGGAATGGCCACAATGCAATCCCTTCTCCTCCTTTCTCCTCTCAGGATCTTGGGCACACATGCACACGCACCCAGCATGAGTCCAGAACTCGAACCACGGCCAACTACATGGGAGTCCAGCGACATAGCCATTACACCAACTGTTGGTCCCATTTCAGCTCTAATCTTTATTGACTTTCTTCTGATACTTTTGGAGTTTTTCGTTGTTGCTTTTTCAGTTTCTTGAGATGTGTCATTAAGTTATTTATTTGTCACCCTTCTGTTTTTTTCTTGTGAGCACTAATTGCTATGAACTAGCATCTCATGACTGCTTTTACTATGTCACAAAGACTATGGAGAGTCATATATTTATTATCGTTGGTTTCAATAAATCTTTTCTTTTTTAAATTTTTGCTATAGGGTGCATATGCTCACTAGAGAGACATAGAGGGAGGGAAAGTAAGAAATCTTCCCCTTAGTGGGATAGCCACACTACAATCCCTTCTGTTCTCCTCTAGGAATTTTGGGCACACATCCACATGCACCCAGAGTTACTGTCATGCCACTGGGTCCCAAACTCAAATCCTCCATTCTCCTCTTGGGACTTTGGGCATACTTGTACATGCACCTGGCCTGAGTTTCAAGCCACCAGGTCTGGGACTTGAACTGTGGTCAACTACATGGGAGGCCAGCACCTCAACTACCATGCCATCTGCTAGTCCCGACCAGAGAGTTTTAATTTCTTTTTATTTTTTTATTTTTTGGAGAGGTTTTTGCTATAGGGCGCATGCGCTCGCCAGACAGACACAGAGAGACAGAGAGACAGAAAGTGAGAAATCACCCCCCAGAGGGGATGGTCACGCCGCAATCCCTTCTCCTCCATTCTCCTCTCGGGATCTTGGGCACGCACGCACACGCGCCCAGCATGAGTTTTAAGCCACCAGGTCCGGGACATGAACCGTGGTTGACTACGTGGGAGTCCAGTGACATAGCCATTACGCTAACTGCTGGTCCCCGAGAGTTTTAATTTGACCAAAGAGAGGGAAAGTAAGAAAGCAAACCACCAGGTCCAGGACTCAAAACTGCGGTCGACCATTTGGGAGTACAACACCTTAACCACCATGCCACCAGCCAGTCCCTGTAAGCCTTATCTTATTTAACATAATAGTAATAGTAAATGCTTGGTACATAATAGGTGCCCAATATCTAATGGTAACTTTTTTAAAAAAAATCAGTAATCTCTTTGTATATCAGAAATTGTCAGTTATACTCCTAAAGGAAAAAAGAATCAACATTAGTTACTAGCAACTAAAAAGAAATAAGTTACAAGTTACTCTTACAAAAACTGTGAGGGGCGCCCACCCTATGGCCTTGTGCAAACTGTATGTATATGATTAAGGGAGCCCAATCCCACATGGCAAATCAGGTTTTAAATCCTGGCTCCACTGGCTTGAAAAACACACCAGGCATATGTGTATATGTGCCTCAAATCCCAACAGGATGGAGAAATGGAGAAGAGACTGCAACCTGACCACGCCCCATTGGGGGATGCTTTTTCTCTTTCCCTCTCTGTGTCTCTGTTTCCCTCTGGCAAGCACATACACCCTCTGACAATTATAAATATATATATACACATACACAAAATTTAAAAAAAAAAAAAGAGGGACCAACAGATGGCGTAATGGTTATATCACTGTTGTCAACCACAGTTTGAGTCCCAGACCTGGCTGCTTAAAACTCACTCTAGGGTCCGGTAGATGACGTGGTGTGAAGGGCGCTGGACTTTCACATGGGTGACTGTGGTTTGTGTTCTGGACCTGGCGGCTTGCTTTTCTCACTTTCTCTCTCTATCTCTCTGTGGTCAAATAAAAATAATAAATAAAGTTAAAATAACTCTTTAAAAAGAAAAAAAAAAAAAAAAACTCACTCTGGGCATGTGTGCATGCATGCCCAAAATCTCGAGGGGAGAATGGAGAAGGGACTACAGTGTGGCCATCCCCCTGCGGGGTGACTTCTCACTTTCTATCTCTCTGTCTCTCTGTCTCTCCAGCAAGCACACACACTCTATAGCAAAAATCTCTCTGAAAGAAAAAAAAAGAAATGTGTGGGATCTGTGATGGAAAATATAAAGCTCAACTGAGAAACACAAACCTAAATAAATGGAAAGATATATCATATTCACATAGAAAGGAGCAGAAGATGCCAATTCATTCCAAAATAACTAATTGTGAGAATGCAACCCCAATCAAAATATCAATGGTCAGGGGCTAGTAGGTGGTGCAGAGTTTAAGACAGCTGGATCCACATGGCTGACTGCACAGTTCTAGTCCTATACCTGGCTGCTTGAGAAACACGACAGGTTTGTGCGTGTGTGCTCAAAATACCAAGGAGAGAATGAAGGAAAAGGAATTGTGGCATGGCCACAACCCCTGGGGGTGATTTCTCACTTTCTCTCTTTCTCACCCTATAGCAAACTAAAAAATATACACACAACATACAATATATATCTCAAAGATCACTTTGCTTTATATATATATGTGTGTGTGTGTGTGTGTGTGTGTGTGTGTATGTGTATGTGTATGTATACACATACACATACACACACACATATATATATATAAAATTTGAAAAAATTATTCTAAAATTTAACTGAAAAAACTAACAAGCAAGATTGATTAAGAGTGCGGGACCAGCAGGTGGTGTGGTGGTTGAGGCACTGGACACTCCCACATGGTCAACCACGGTTCAAATCCTGGACCTGGTGGCTTGCTTTCTCACTTTCTCTCTCTCTCTTTCTCTGTCTCTCTCTGATCAAATGAAATGAATGAATAAATAAAGTTAAATAAATAATTCTTTAAAAAGAAAAAGATTGATTAAGAGTGTTCTGGGGGGACCAGCAGTTGGAGTAATGGTTATGTCAATGGACTCCCATGTAGTCGACCGTGGTTTGAGTCCCAGACCTGGTGGCTTAAACTCACGGCAAGTGTGTATGTGTGCGTGCCCAAGATCCCAAGAGGCGAATGGTAGAGAAGGGATGGCAGCATGGCCATCCCTCCTGGGGGGGGTGATTTCTCGCTTTCTGCCTCTCTGTCTCTCTCTTTCTGGCAAGTGAACGTGCCCTATAGCAAAAACCTCTCCAAAAAAAAAAAAAAAAAGAGTGTTCTGGGGCCACCAGATGGTGTGGTGGTAAAAGCAGCTGGATTCCCACATGGGCAACCCTGGTTTGAGTCCCAGACCCAGTAACTTGAAAATCATGCCACACATGTGTGCATGCATGCCCAAGATCCTGAGAGGAGTATGAAGGGATTGCAGTGTGGCATCCCACTTGGGGGATGATTTCTCAATTTCCCTTTCTCTGTATCTCTGTCTCTTTTCTTTCTACCAAGCGTACATGTCCTATGGTAAAAACCTAAAACGAAATATAAGTAAAAGTATTCTGAAAAAAATTGTGAATGCAAAGTCTGTCAACATTAAATCATATAAAGTTCCAATAATTAATACCATCTTGGAGACCAGCAGGTGGTGAGTTGGTTAAGGCACTGGACCCTCACATGGCCAACCTTAGTTCAAGTCCCAGATCTGGCACCTTGCTTTTTCTCTGTCTCTCTCTGGTCATAATTCAGAAATAATAATAATAAAGCCAGCAGGTGGTGTGGCAGTTGGGGTACTGAACTCACACATGGCCGATCACAGTTCAAATCTCAGACCCAGACTTGAAACTCACGCCAGGGGCACGTGCATGTATGCCCAAAATCCTGAGAGGAGAATGAAAGAAAGGATTATGGAATGGCCATCCTCCCTGGGGGGGTGATTTCACATGTTCTCTCAGTCTCTCTCTGTCTCCAGCAAGCACACATGCCCTATATCAAAAATCTCTCTATAAATAATTAAATAATAAATAAAATTAAATAATTTTTTTTAAAAAAGTGTCTTGTTAATGAAGAGTGAGTAGAGCAATGGAACAGGACACATCTACATATATGTAAATATCTGCATATATATATGAGATATACAGATATATGTATACATATAGATATATATACATATAGATAGATAGATATCCTCAAAGCAGAATCTAATAAATGATAAAGAAACTGGGACCAGCAGTTAGCATAATGGCTATGTCGTTGGACTCCCACGTAGTCGACTGCGGTTCGAGTCCCGGACCCGGTGGCTTAAATTCACGCCGGGCGCGTGTGCGTGCGTGCCCAAGATCCCGAGAGGAGAATGGAGTAGAAGGGATTGTGGCATGGCCATCCCCCCTGGGGCGTGACTTCCTGCTTTCTGTCTCTCTGTCTCTCTCTGTCTGACTGGCGAGCGCACGCACCCTATAGCAAAAGCCTCTCCAAAAAAAAAAAAAAAAAAAAAACTATCCTGGAGGCACTATGTCACAGGGGTCAAGAGTACAAATTTTAGGGACCAAACCTCCTGGTTTCAAACCCTGGCTCTGCCACTTATCTGTGTAACTTCTATGTGCAAGTTGTTTAACCATTCGGTGTCTCAATTTCCTTATCTCTAAAATGGAAATAATAAACATACTCACCTGGGTGGTAGCTAAAGCCTTTAGAACAGAGCCTGGCATACAGCAAGTGATGTAGAAGTGTTTGCTATTGCAGTGTTTGCTGTCACAGGTAACAAGGCCACTTTCATGGACATGTGATCTGTGTAGTCATGGAGTCCTGCTCTTAGAAGGACCCACAGACTAGTTTAAGACTCTGCTCACAACCATCTTAAAATTCTTAAGTTTTGAACAAAGGGCTCCACATTTTCATTTTGTACTAGGCCCTCCAAATTATGTAGCTATATAGCGAGTTCTGCAAGTCAATCAGGAAAAGGATGAATTATTCAACAAATGGTGTTGAGAAAACTGATATTCCAAGTTAGGTTCTTATTTCACACCATGTGTCACACTAAAAACATAACTATACATTTTAAATTAGAACTCCATGTTTTTTTCTTTTTTAAACTTATTTATTTCTTTCAGAGCAGACAGGCAGAGAATGTGAGAGACAGAGAAAGTGAGACAAACACCCCAAATGAGATCTCATGCTGTGCTCCCTTGGCCATCCTTCTAGCCAGCCAGGCTCAGTCGTGCATACACTCAGTGTGTACAGGTCGACCAGTGAACTGAACCCCAGTCTTCCACAGTTTCCAGCATTGCAGAGCTTTGCACTGTCCTGCCCACTGGAGTAAGTGAAAACTCAATGTCCTTCCCTGGTCTAGGGCACTACTGCATGGTGCATGGAGCCACATGAGAGGACTGGGTTCAGATCCTGGGTCATCCTAAACACACAGGGCCTGGCAGTGTGTGCCTGTGGCTCAGGGAGGATCATGGCATGGGGCTAGAGGGTCATAGCATGATAGCGATGTTACCTGGCTGTCTGTTTTTCTCTCTCTCTTGAAATAAACAAGTAGATAAACTTAAGGAAAATTTTAATGTTCTGAATTAACATGAGAAGTACTGGTTTGAACATATGATGAATTTTGTCTTTAAAAAATAATGCTAGGGGTGCCAGTAGGTGGTATGGTGGTTGAGATGCTGGACTCCCATATGGCCAACCCCAGTGTAAGTCCTGTACCTGGCAGCTTGCTTTCTCATTTTCTCTTTCTCTCTGTCTCTCTCTGGTCAAATTCAAAAAGAATAATAATAAATAAAATTGAATAAATAATTATTTAAAAAATAAATAATACTAGGGCTGACCCTATAGCCTAATGCTTAAGAGAACCAGATCCTTCGTGGCCAAACACAGTTCAAATCCCAGATCAGTGACTGAAATAACACACTGGGTACGTGTGTGCATGTTCCATATCCTGATAAGGTGGAGAAATGAAAGAGTAGGAACTTTTGGGGTGGGGCCAGCAGGTGGTGTGGTATAGAGGGTGCTGGACTCCCACACGGCCAACCATGGCTCCAGACCTGGTGGCTTACTTCTCTCTCTCTCTCTCTCTCTCTCTCTCTCTCTCTCTGTAACATGTGTACTCTATATTACATTTTAAAAATAATAATTAATACAGTTAAATAAACAATTCTTTGAAAAAAAGAGAGAGAAGGGACTTTTTCTCTCTCTCTGGTGAACACACATGCCCTCTGGCAATTCTTTTTTTTAAAAAAAAAGAAGAAAGTTTAATTTCTTCCATGAGCAAAGAAGACAGAGAAAGAGAGACGACACCCCACAGAGTCTTGCTGCTGTGATCCACTCCAGCTCCAGCCAGCCCATGACCACAGGTGCACTTACTCCAGAGACTCAGGGAGGGCACTGAATGTGAACCCAGAACCTTCCCATGAGAGCCAGCCTCAAAGAGCATCGTATCTTACTGCTGCACTGCCAACCAACCCCTAAAATGTCCTCTGTCTAGCTGGGGTGTGTGTTAACCGAGTGTATCCATGTGTCAGATCCATCCCTTTGAATCTACTTAACTTATGCTCAGATTTCATGTAAGATCTTATTTTAACTATGTAATTTAGTCCTCAAAAAATCATCTTTACCAAGAAAATTTAATAAACCAGAGAAAATATTGACCAAAGTGTTAATCGGGGAAAAAAGCCGTGATACAATCTATGTATACAGTATGGCCCTAACTATGTAAAAGTAAATACAGGGATAAACATAGACATTTTCAGGGCAAGCCCATGGCGTGGTGGTTAAGGTGGCTATATCCCACATGGCCAACCTTGTGACGTGAGTCTCAGACCTGGTGGCTTGAAAAACACTCTGGGTGTGTGTGTGCATGCCCCAAACCCCTAAGGGATAGAGAAATGAAGGAGAGGAGATTGCTACATGACCATTACCCATGGAGGGTGCTTTCTCCTGTTCCTTCTCTTTCAGTCTCTGTCTCTCTCTGGCAAGTGCACATACCCTCTGGCAAAATTTTTTTTTTAAAATAGAAATACACAAATAGAGATGACAAAAAGGATGCATGCCAATGAACATGTACAACTTTTATAATTAAAAAAGCATAAATATTCTCGAATTCTCACTTCATATCATATTCCCTTTTTCTCTTTGCAGTCTAGCTTTGGCCTTCTTTCAGTTTCTGAAATACAGGCATATCTCATTGCATTGCACTTCACAGACACTGTGTTTTTCACAAACTGAAGGATTGTGGCAACCTTGTGTTACTCAAGTCTACCCCCATCTCTCTCTCTTTCTCTTTGGTTCTCCCTGCTCCCTGAGACACAACTATATGATATTAGGCCAGTTAATAGGACCTCTTAGTGTTTAAGAGAAAGAAAGAGTTGCACATCTCTCACTTTAAATCGAAAGCCATAAATGATTAAGCTTAGAGAGGAAGGCCTGTTAAAAGCTGACGGGCCAAAAGCTAAGCCTCTTGTGCCAAGTAGCCTTGCAAGTTGTGAATGCAAAGGATAAATTTTTGAAAGTGCTACTCCAGTGAACACATAAACAATAAGAAAAGAGGGACCAGCAATTAGCATAATGGCTATGTCGCTGGACATGTAGTCGACTGCGGTTCGAGTCCCGGACCCAGTGGCTTAAAAGTCACGCCGGGCGCATGTGCGTGCGTGCCCAAGATCCCTAGAGGAGAATGGAGAAGAAAGGATTGCGGCCTGGCCATCCCCTCTAGGGGGTGATATCTCACTTTCTGTCTCTCTGTCTCTCTCTGTCTGTCTGGCGAGTGCACACGCCCTATAGCAAAAACCTCTCCAAAAATAAACACAATAAGAAAAGGAAACAATCTTATTGCTGATAAGGAGAAAGTTTTGGTGGTCTGAATATATCATACCAGCCACGCCAGAAGGTGCTGTGGAGGTGATGGCAACTGGATCCCACATGGCTGACTCTGGTTTGAGTCCTAGACCCCGTGGCCTGAAAAATATACTGAGTATGTGTGCATGCATGCCCAAAATCCTCAGAGGTGAATGGAGAAGGGATTGCTGTGTGGCCATACCCCTGGGAAGAGGGAGTGATTTTTCACTTTCCCTCTCTCTTTCTCTGTCTCAATCTGGTGATCATATGTGCTCTATGGAAAAAAAAGAGAGAGAGACCAGTTGCAATATTTTCTTAAACCAAAGCCTAATCCACATTAGCCCTGTCTTCAATTCTATGAAGGCTGAAAAGGTAAGGAAGCTACAGAAGAAAAGTAAGAAGCTAGCAGAGTTTTTTTTTTTCCCCTCAGAATTATTTATTTTATTTTATTTTATTTTATTTTATTTTATTTATTTTAATTTGACCAGAGAGAGAGAGAGGGAAAGTGAGAAACCAAGCTGCCAAGTCCAAGACACAAACCACAGTCGGCCATGTGGGAGTCCAGTACCTCTATGCCACCTGCCAGCCTCAGAGGTTTGTTCTTAAGGTTTAAGGAAAGAAGCTGTCTCTGTGACACAAGTGCAAGGTGCAAGGTGAAGCAGCAAGTGCTCCGTGTCTAATGACCACCCTCATCATCACCCCTGTTCTTTTCACCTATTATATTCCTGCTATACCTTCAACTCTCAGATCAATTTTGACTTCCCCAGAGAAGACCTTCTTGCCCCTCCCTGAGTTGAGCCCCTCCCTTGTCCAGACTGGTCAAGTACCTTATAACTCTTTGTTTCACTTAAGAACTGTCATTTTGGGGGACCAGCAGTTAGCGTAATGGCTATGTCGCTGGACTCCTACGTAGTCAACCGTGGTTCAAGTCCCAGACCCGGTGGCTTAAACTCACGCCGGGCACATGTGCGTGCGGGCCCAGGATCCCAAGAAGAGAATGAAGGAGAAGGGATTGCGGCGTGGCCATCCCCCCAGGGGGGTGATTTCTCACTTTCTATCTCTCTGTCTCTATGTTTCTGGTTAGCGCATGCGCCCTATAGCGAAAACCTCTCCAAAAAAAAAAAAAAAAAGAATTGTCATTTTGGTGGGGCTGGCAGGTGGTGTGATGGTTAAGGATGCTGGACTCCCACTTTCCCTCTCACTTTCCCTCTCTGTCTCTCTCTCACTCTGTCCCTCCCTTGGCAAATTAAAATAAATAAAGTTAAATAAAATAATTATAATTATATATTATTCAGGGCAAGAGAGAAAAGAGAGAGGGGAAGTAAGAAAGCAAGCTGCCAGGCCCTAGACTCAAACCACAGTCACCCATGTGGGAGTCCAGTGCCCTTAACTACCATGCCACCTGCTGACCCCATCCAATAAAATAATTCTCAAAAAAAAGAATTGTAATTTTAGGGGCCAGCAAATGGCATAGTGGTTAAGGTGCTGGACTTCCATGTGGCTGGAACCAGTGGCTTGAAACTTATATAGGGCACATGTGTGTGCGTGCCCCAAATCCTGAGAAATGAATAGAGGAGAAGGGATTGCAGTGAACCCATCCCCCCTCTGGGGTGATTTCTTGCTTTTTATCTCTCTTTCTCTCTGTGTCTTCAGTGAACACACATGCCCTATAGCAAAAATCTCTCCCAAAAAAAAGAATTGCAATTTTGGGGCCAGCAGGTGGCAGGGTAGTTAAGGTGTTGGACTCCCACATAGCTGACTGTGATTTGAGTCCCAGACCCAATGGGTTGAAAATCATATTAGGAGAAGAATGGATGGGAAGTAATTGCAGCATGGCCATCGTCCCTGGGTGGTGATTTCTCACTGTGTCTTTCTCTCAGTCTTTCTTCAGCAAATACATATGTCCTATGGCAAAAATATGAAAAAAAAATCAAATTGTAATTTTTCATTTCTTTCATGTACCTCGGGTTAGTCAAATTGCCAGTTTAGGGCAAATCTGTTCTCCAGATTGCCAAGTTTACCCGATCATTCTCATGTTAAATAGTTTGATAGAAGAACTCATTAAAACCTGTCATACTCATGATTACACTTACTACAAGAAAAGGATGAAAATGAGAATCAGACAAAGAAAGACATAGAAGACAGAGACTGGGAGGCTTCTGAATATAAATCTTCTGTTGTTCTCACGATGCCATAGCCGCCTCCTTCCTATGTGGGCTAGTACACATGGAGCATTATTTATCCAGGAAACTCCCCAGAGCTCCAGTGTCCAACATTCTCATTGAGGTTTCATTATGCAGGCATGACTAATTGAGTGTCCACATAGTTGAACGCAGCCTCTAAGTCATATAGTTGGTCTTTCTGGATTTCTGGCTGTGGCTAGTTAGTTTCCTCTCTAAGGCTACTAGGTATGACTGGTGCCAACCCAGCTCACCTCATTAGCATAAACTTAGGTGTGGTCCCAGGAGCTCACAGGAGTAACAGAAATACTTCTATCACCCAGGAAGCTCCATGTTTTAGAGGTTACTTCCCAGGAGTCATGACAAAGGCCAGTCCTCTCTTTAGCAGGACAATTATTTTTTTTACTATACAGCGTGTTTGTGTGAATAATGTCTCCCCTCACCCTTCAGCTCTGAAAGTACATGGATTATACCTAGATTTGCTCCCAGTTTCATTCCTAGGACCTAGCATAGTGGTTGGCAAATTTTGAGAGTCTGCATAAAATAGACTTGAGAATCAGATAATCAGAATTTGAATCTTGGCTCTTCTTTTCACTGAGTGAACCTGAACACTTAACTTCTTGTTGCATAATTGTACTTATCTGTAAACAAGAGGTAACAATAATACTTAGAATTACAATGAAGTAATGAGTTACAAACATCAGTAAAGTTGTCAGAGTAGTACCCGCCACAGTGTAAAAGCTTAGGAAAACATTCAATGTTATTAAATGCTCAATAATTACTAATGGAACAAGTTTCTGGCACCTGAGATGTGCTTAGCATTTTCTTATTGAAAGAAGAAAAAAATAACATTTTTTTTCCTTTAGATTTTCCTGTTAATATAGTACCAGTTCTGCTGATTTGGATCTGTCACTAATTATTCTAAAGATTGTAAATCAACAATATGCTTAAAAGTACCCAAAAAAGTTTCAGTTCTATCACTTCACCATCAGCCAGTGCCCCCAGCCATAGAGTAAGGAATTAAATTAGCTAGGATGCAAGGTCTCTTCCAACTCCAACAACATGTTATTTGTCCTTAGGAAACAAACTAGATATAACAACAGAGAAGACCATTTTACATGGAGGCATGAAAACTTTGAATGTGTAAGTTTCCATTAATAAGAAAAAGGAATAAAGAGAATATTTAGTTGATTACCAAATTCATTTTAATGTGTGACAACATAGATTTGAATTGTGGCAATGCATTTTTATTAATTTGGTAGAATTTGAGTCCCTGGTAAGCCAGACTACAAAGGTCTTAGAAAATTAATTTAATCTACAAGAAATGGCTAATTTTATCTTGGTGCTTAAACTGGCCAAATGTACGTTCTAGACGGTGACTGGTAATAGAATTAGTGGTGTCTGTAAAAAAGAGATTCAACACCTTCAAATCAAATCATACTCCTGCCAATGAGGAGGGAAAAAAAAAAAAAAAAAAAAAAAACTTTAAAAATCTTTTTTCAGTTGAGCCAGCAGGTGGCATGGAGATTAAATCATTGAATCTCACATGACCGATTTTGCCATCCTAGTCTCTGATCCAGTGGCTTGAAAATCACACCAGGCATGTGTAGGTGCATGCCCCAAATCCCCAGAGAATGGAGAAGAAGGGACTGTGACATGGCTACCCCCTCTGGGGTGTGTTTTCTCACTTTCCCTGTCTCTAACTCTATCTGTCTCTCTCAAGAGTACACACACCATATTGCAAAATTTAAAATAAATTTGTTAAATTGTTTCAGTTACAAAATAATGCATATATGTTTAAATACAATAAATAAATGTTTTAAAAATGAGTTATTATTATTATTAAGCCATTATTAAATTATTTAATAATAAAATATAAAAATATTCCAAAACCCTCCCACCATTTTTATTTTTCAGAAGAAACAAATGTTAGCAATTTATTCCACATATTTCTGTGCATATGCATACAATAATAAGCAAGAATTTATTCACCTGTTCCTGTCTCTTGGCATTTTTAGTGTTACCACAGGCAGTCACTCAATTTGAAGAACTGGTTGGTATGGCAGAGGCCCTGCTTAAGGGTGGAGGAACCATGTCTACATCAGCATCTACCCTCTGGAGAGCAACAAACAACTCCTCACCAGACTCATTTGCATCAATGTGCAGTAATTCCAATTCCAATTCCAGTTCACCAATTTCCTTGAAGGCTGAGGAAGAGCATCATGTTGATGAGAAACAGGTCAGTCGAGATACTTGTCCAATTGGAATACAGTTAAATACAAAAAAAAAAAATAAAGTGAGGGTTATATGGTAATTCTTTTGTCAAACTTTAGGTAAGTTTAGGTTACCACCATAACATTACAGTTGTATAAAACTATTTTCTTTTCATAATAAAAATGAATATTTGCAAAACAAATATCCAGAAAACAAAAGGCAAATCATGGACAAAGATGAAGTTATTAAAACTATAAAACCCTTAAACCAGTAATGGAAGGATACCTATGGACTAGGTTAAATTTTTTTAAATCCTTGACAGGAGGTGAGTTTCAGACTTAGCATACTAACGGAACATAGTTCTTTTCTACTTTCCTAATTTTTTTCAATCAAGAAACAGAAGCTAAAAGACAAGAGTTTTGTTAGAATCAGGTCTCAACCTCTGAAAATACACCTTCAAAAGTGATAATTAGAGGTCACCTTATGATAGTTAATGGAGCTGGATCCCACATGGCCGACTGCACAGTTAAGGTCCCAGGCTCAATGGCTTGATAAACACCAGATGGGAGCAAGTGCACATGCCCAAAATCCCAAGTGAAGAATGAAGGAGAGGGGACTATGGTGTGACCATTCCCCCTGAGGGATGATTTCTCATTCTCTTTTTCTCTTTTCTACCCACACCCTCCACCCCTGTGAACACTTGCACCCTATAGGAAAACTAGAAGGAAAAAAAAAAAGGAATAATTAAATCCTGATTAACAATCTAACATCTGAACATTTGAGTCTTAGTGTATCCATTTCCTATTGCTATGTAACAGTTTACCACAAACTTAGTGTCAAACAACACAGATTTACCCTGTCAGAGTTCTGTGGGTACACATACAGGTTTGTCTGATACTGGTCTCAGTAGACCAAGGTCAAGATGTTGGCAAATGCATTCCTTTCTGGAGTCTCTAGGGGGAGCCTCTGCTTCCTGCTTATTTGGGCTGCTGTAGAATTCAGTTTCTGTGGCTGTAGAACTGAAGTCTCTTACTGACTGTGAACTGAAGACTATTCTCACTTTTAGTGGTGATCACATTTCTTGGTTCAAAGTCAGTTTCCACCATTTTCAAAGCCAGCAATGGCAGCTCAGGTCCTTCTTCCTCTTTGAATCTCTCCTTAGCCCTCCCTCTTTTTCTGAGTCACTCTTCTGCCTTCCTTATCTCCTTGTTAAGAAGTCGGACTATTAGATTGGGCCCACCTAAATAATCCAGGCTAGTGTCTCATTTATGATACTTAATTTCAATCACATCTACAAGATTGTTTTTGCCCTGGGAGGTAACATGTTCTCAAGTTCCAGGCATTAGGATGTGGGCACCTTCACAGGGCCATGCTTTTGCCTGTCATACTTAGTGTGAAGCATTGAGGATGGGATTAATCCTTAAAGCACCAAACCCAGATCACATAACAATAATTTATATAAAACTTGGAACAAATACCTCAGAGATATTGATAATTATCTCATGGTTAACATTTAACTCTAACCTCTGAAATGTAAAAAAAAGATGTATTAAAAGTATCACTTTAGAGGCCAACAGGTGTCATGGTGGTTAAGACTCTGGATCCCACATGCCCAACTCCACGGTTCGAGTCCTGAACCTGGTGGCTTGAAAGACACACTGGGCACGTGTGCGTGTGTGCACACAAAATGCTGAGAACAGTATGGAGGAGAAAGGATTGCAGTGTGGCCATTCCACCCAGGAAATTCCCCCACATCCCTCTCTCTCTGTCTTTGTCTTCCTCTGGCAAGTGCTTGTGTCTTACTTATGGCAAAAGAAACTTAAACCAAAAAAAGAGTATCAGTTTATTAAAAAGTGTTGATATTGTTTTGCTATCTCATAACTTCATTAGCAGCATTTCTCCAGATATCATTTTATTTTTCCAATGTCAATTTATTTTTTATTTTTTAGTTCAAGATTGAAAAATGGCAGATTGCCCGCTGTAATAAGAGCAAGCCTCAGAAGTTTATTAATGATTTAATGCAAGTACTTTACACGAATGAATACATGGCCACACACAGCCTGACGGGGGCAAAATCCTCTACTTCAAGGGACAAAGCAGTAAAACCAGCTATGAATCAGAATGAAGTTCAAGAAATCATAGGTGATAATCTGAGTGCATTATATTTTCACATGAATTTGAAATTTTGTTACCGTTCAAGGTTGCATTATTCTTTCATGGTCTTTTTTGTTTTTCAAATTTATTTTTTTAAGAATTCTTTAGGGGCCAGCAGGTGGTGTGGTGGTTAAGGTGCTGGACACTCCCACATGGCCAACCACGGTTCGAGTCCTGGACCTGGTGGCTTGCTTTCTCACTTTCCCTCTCTCTCTCTGTGTCTCTCTCTGATCAAATTAAAAAATAAATAAGTGGATAAATAAATAAATAATTAAAAAAAGAATTCTTTAATTTTATTTATTCATTTATTTTAATTTGACCAGAGAAAAACACACACAGAGAAATGGGAAACGAGAAACCAAGCCACCAGGTCCAAGACTTGAACCGTGGTCAGCAATGTGGGAGTGTCCAATGCCTTAACCACCACACCACCTGCTGGTCCCCTCAAATTTATTTTTCTTTGAAAAAATAAATCTCGTTATAGTCTAAAGCTTTTATTAGATATAGGAAATATTATAGAAAAAGTTAACATTAAAAATGATTATTAAAACTAAATTTTATATCACTGAAAACTTTAATTCAGAAAATTCTTTTCTGGGGAGAGGTTTTTTGGCTCTAGGGTACATGCACTCACCAGAAAGACAGAGAGAGCCAGAGAGACAGAAAGCGAGAAATCTCCCCTGAAGGGGGGGTTTGGCCATGCTGCAGTCCCTTCTCCTCCATTCTTCTCTCGGGATCTTGGACACATATGCACACACACCTGGCGTGAGTTTAAGCCACCAGGTCTGGGACTTGAACTGCACTCGACTACATGGGAGTCCAACAACATAGCCATTATGCCAACTGCTGGTCCCTAATTCAGAAAATTCTAGCTAGCTTTAAAAAGTAAATTTTCAAAATCTTTTAAAATAAAATTTCTATAGGGCCAGCTGGTGGTGTGGTGGTTAAGGCAGTTGCATCCCACACAGCCAACTGCGCAGTTTGAATCCCAAACACAGTGGCTTAAAAAAACATGTCAGGGGACCAGCAGGTGGCACAATGGTTAAGAATGCTGGACTCCCACATGTTGACCCATGGTTTGAGTCCTGGACCTGGTGGCTTGCTTCCTCACCTCTCCACCTCCCCCCAAATCCCTCTCTGGTCAAATAAAATAAATAAATAAATAAATAAATAAATAAATAAATAAAGTTTAAAAAAAATTCTAAAAAGAAAAAAAGCATGTCAGACATGTGTGCATGCTGCCCCAAATCCCCAAAAGATTGAGAGATGGAGGAGAAAAGATTGCAGATGACCATCATGTAGCACCCCATGGCCATTCTTTCTCCCTAGCCCTCTTTCTATGTTTCTCTGCCTCTCCTTGGCAAGCAAACATGCCCTTCACAAATCTTTTAAAATAACATAAAATAAAAATGACTTTAATAACAGTTTATAGCTTGTTTTTTTCTTATGTTTGTTTATATCCCTCATTTTTTATTATAGAGAGAGGTTAATTTAACTATTCTTTTTTTTTAACAAATTATTTCATTTAACTATTTATTTTCATTTGACAAGAGACGGACAGAGTGATAGAGCGAGAGAGAGAGAGAAAGAAAGCAAGCTTCCAAGTCAGGGACTTGAATCGTGGTCGGCCATGTGGGAGTCCAGCGCCCTTAACTACCATGTGACCTGCCAGCCCCTAATTTAACTGTTCTATTTAAGGTTTTTAAATCCATGAACCTCTTTAAATATAATCATCTAGAGTAATTAATTTTTTTTGCAAACAACCTACAAATTTAGAAATTGTCTAAATCCCATCATGTGTGTGTGTGTGTGTACCACACACATATATAAAACATGTATAATATATATACATATTATATATATACATATATATATATATAGTATATATATATAATTTCTTAACTGAAAAAAATATATAATACATATATATAATTTCTTAGCTGGAAAAAAGATGAGCCATAACTAGTTGTTTCAACTGATACTGGGAATATGTAAATTTAATTCATAGAGTTCAGCAAGTGGCATATTGGCTACATTTCTGCACTCCCACATGGCTAGCCATGGTTCGAGTCCTGGATCTGGTGACTTGAAAAACACACTGGGCACGTGTGCGTGAGTGCCCAAGATCCTGGGAGGAGAATGAAGGAGAAGGGATTATGATGTGGCCATCCACCCTGAGCAGAGATTTCTCATTTTCCCTTTCAGTCTCTCTCTCTCTCCCCCCAGCAAGTGCACATGCCCTAAGGCAAAACCCTCAGAATAAAAAAAAAAATTTAATTCATAACATTTGGAAAGAAGAGGCCTTAGAGTTCAAACCAAGTAGTAGAGTTAAAGTTGAATGGCACCATTAGAAGACAAATACATTTGCTCTCAATTTATAATATAAACCTGATAATGTTTTGTTTTGATTTGAAATTTTTGCCTATATCTTCATCTGTTTAAATATTTCATGGGTAGTTGGGCTACTTTTGGGAACAAAATTATAATGTAGAATGCTTGATATTAACCTGAGTACAAACCTTAAAATGCAAAAACTTCATAAAGTATTCTTGTGTGTTAATTATTTTTTTTACAGGAGTAACGAAACAGTTATTTCCCAACACAGATGATGTTTCAATTAGGCGAATGATAGGGCAAAAACTAAACAACTGTACCAAGAAGCCAAATTTAAGCAAAAATCTTAACTCTCAGGATATCAAATAGATACTTTTGGTAAGTCTTTTGAATCTTCATAATTCCCTTCAATATGGCAAGAAAATGTAATGCTTTTGTCTGTGGAATTGCATTTTCCAAATACTCTAGCAGGGAATACTAGTGGCCTGGGAAATGCTCATGAATATTCCTGGGGATGGTGGTGGGGACTGGAAAAGGGATTTATATTTGGGAAATGCTGAGTTCCATTATATATATTTTCATTTCCCAGCTCTCAGATTTTTTTTTTTTTTGGAGAGGTTTTTTCACTATAGGGCACATGCGCTCGCCAGACAGACAGAAAGAGACAGAGAGACAGAAAGCGAGAAATCACCCCCCAGGGGGGATGGTCACGCCGCAATCCCTTCTCCTCCATTCTCCTCTCGGGATCTTGGGCACGCACGCACACGCGCCTGGCGTGAGTTTTAAGCCACCGGGTCCGGGACGCGAACCGCGGTTGACTACGTGGGAGTCCAGCGACATAGCCATTACGCTAACTGCTGGTTCCCAGCTCTCAGATATTTTGACACATTTAAATCTGTCCATGTGCACCAGAAATCTCTAAAGAAGACAATTTAGTATGTAGGGTTTTTTTTCCAAATTTTCTGCACAGAACACATGTTAACTTGGGAGTAGGGATAAAAAAGAGTCAAAGGAGGAACACATGAGAATTTAGGAAGTATTTCTCTAGAACAATGGTGATTTCAGACCACTGGGAAATCTCTGAGTACATTATTAGTAAGACTGAATTTACAGTTCTACACAGTGCTTATTGGACGTGTGCAAAAACTATTGACCAAAATATAGAGTGTGTGCTACCATCCTCCGATACTGTATTTATTGTCTTTAAGTCTTCAAATCAGTAGTTATAGTTTAATAAAGTTTTTTTGGGGGGAGATTTTTCAGGTTTTGGCCACAGGGCATGTGCTTTCACTGGAGAGAGACAAAGAGAGGAAAAGAGAGAAATCACCTACCCCTCGGGGGGTGGGGGATGGCCATATTACAGTCCCTTCTCCTTCAATCTCCTTGGGTTTTGAATATGCACACATATGTACCCAGTGTGATTTTCAAGTCACCAGGTTCTGAACTCAAACCACGGTCAGTTGAACGTGTGGGAATCGAGGACCTTAACCACCACACCACTTCCTAATTTCACAATAACAGTTTTTTTTTTGTTTTTTGCGTTTTTTTGCTATAGGGCGCATGCGCTCGCCAGAAAGACAGAGAGAAACAGAGAGATAAAAAGCGAGAAATCACCCCCTAGGGGGATGGCCCCACCACAATCCCTTCTCCTCCATTCTTCTCTCAGGATCTTGGGCACACAAGCCACCAGGCCCAGGACTCAAACTGTGGTCAGCTACATGGGAGTCCAGTGACATAGCCATTATGCCATCTGCTGGTCCCCCACAATAACAGTTTTTATCTCCATATTTGCATTACACTCAAAAGAATGATTTGTTTTTAGTGAGGTTCTTTATAGTCTGGCCTTGATTCAGACGAGCCTATGAAATGGAATTTTGTGACGGCTTTAGCAGCCTGGTGTCTGGCCAGTTCACCTGCTCTCCCCCTTCCTTTCTGTTCATTAATTTAATGGAAAATATGTGAAAAGATATGTATGATGCTGTTATTAAGGTTAACATTGATTAGCGGAGTTAAACAGCAATCCATGAGGGGAAGTCCACTGCAGGTAACCTTTTTTTTTCCTTTCATTGTCTTTATTTCTCTATTTTACCTTATCTCTGACTAACTCTAGCCACATTTGAGGCCATTTTATTTGGCTTACTTCTTCTGACCATATTTTAAAAAGGGTGCTGAACTATATGAAATACGGTTAATTCCCACCACCCTACCCATCACTGACTTTTACCCTCATCCTCCCTGTGGGTCTCTTAGCTATGAGGGATGTTTTCAGAAGTTCATGGAAAATGCCTATTATTAAAAAACTTTGCATGCATTTAAAAAATGTTTGCACCAAGGAGCCAGCAGCTGGTGTAGTGGTTAACGTGCTAGATTCTCACATGGCTAAACATAGTTCCAAGTCCTAGACCCAGTGATTTGAAATTCACTTCACGTGCCTGTGCATGCAGGCTCACAATCCTGAGAGAACAAAGGAGAAGGGATTATGGCGTGACCATTCTCCTGGAGGATGATTTCTCATCCCCCCCCCCCCCTCTGGTGAGTATATGTACCCTATAGCAAAAATCTCTCTCTCTCAAAAAAAATGTTTGCACCAAAATAAATACATATTTAATTCCATTTTTCCACAGGCTTTTAGAAGTCCCTTTGTATTTTGCTATACAACTAAGACAATAGTTTCTCTAATAGTTTATAACAATAACAATAGTTTCTCTTCCTGAAAAAAAAATTCTATTTAAAACTTTAGTGGGATTCTACTCCTTTGGCCATGCATACAAGTAGACTGACTTAAAGAATTATAAAAATAAAGAGGGGCCCTCCTCTCTCGTGGCCTTGCTTCCAAAGAAAAGAAGGAACAACGGCTGTGCCAAAAAGG
Organism: Tupaia tana; assembly: GCA_026018925.1. Taxonomy (NCBI): domain Eukaryota; kingdom Metazoa; phylum Chordata; class Mammalia; order Scandentia; family Tupaiidae; genus Tupaia; species Tupaia tana. The sequence goes on along the minus strand of JAKSZU010000002.1, from coordinate 105,701,172 downwards.
GCCGTGGCCATGTGCAGCCTATTCGCTGCACGAACTGCGCCCGATGGGTGCCCAAGGACAAGGCTATTAAGAAGTTCGTCTTCCGGAACATAGTAGCGGCCGCAGCCGTCAGGGACATCTCCGAAGCAAGTGTCTTCGATGCCTACGTGCTCCCCAAGCTCTATGTGAAGCTGCATTACTGTGTGAGTTGCGCCATTCATAGCAAGGTAGTCAGGAACCGATCTCGCAAGGACCGAACACCCCCACCCCGATTTAGACCTGCGGGTGGAATTTTGTGACGGCTTTAGCAGCCTGGTGTCCGGCCAGTTCACCTGCGCTCCCCCTTCCTTTCTCTCCATTAATTTAATGGAAAATATGTGAAAAGATATGTATGATGCTGTTATTAAGGTTAACATTGATTAACCTTATCGCCCTCCACCAAAACCCATGTAAGGAGCCAAGTCTTTAAGGACTGAAGAACTGTCTGTCCTCTGGGGGAAAAAATTAAACGCCGATTATTAAAAAAATAAAAAAATAAAAAGTAAGGAGGGGCTGGCAGCTGGTGTGGAGGTTAAGGGTGCTGGACTCCCATATGGCCGACCATGGTTGCAACTTGCTTTCTCACTTTCCTTCTCTCTCTTCCTCTCTGGTAAAATTAAAATAAGTAAATAAATAAAGCTAAATAAAATAATTCTTTAAAAAAGGATATCTATAGCCTTTTCATCTTCCCAGTGAGTGTATATTTCAGTAGATTATGATTCTGATAACTCTTCAGATACATGATAATTACATAAGTATGTCTGAAGTTTTCATTTTGACATGACTCAAGTCAGTTATCCTGCTGTATAATGACAAAGTTCCCTTCCTAATACTAAGTAACCAGACCTCTAAGTCATACAGCTATCTTTTGGAGCACACAGTTATATTTCAGAGCTGCACAAAGCATTTTTAAAAATAATTACTTTATTTAACCTTATACTTTATTTATTTATTTATTTACTTACTTACTTACTTACTTATTTTAATTTGACCAGAGAGGGACAGAGTGAAAGAGAGAGAGAAAGAGAGAGAGAGAGAGAGAGAGCGCGCGCGCAAGCCGCCAGGTCTGGTCAGTGCCCTTAACCACCACGCCACCTGCTGGCCCCCACAAAGCATTTTAATATCCCTAACTTTGCCTCTTTAATATCTCAGACTGCCAAGGTAGGCACAAAACTGATCTCTAACTACATCAGTCAGCACAGTGCTAAAGAAATTAAAGTTAAAAGATTTTTATATAAATTTTGCCTGTACTTGCCAGTATTAAATCACCTGGCTATGGTATTCATTAAAATTTAAACAAGGCGGCAGTCAGCAGGTGGCGTGGTGATTAAGGCACTGAATTCCCACATGGCCAACTGCACAGTTCAAGTCCCAGACCTGGTGGCTTGAAAATCACACCAGGCATGTGTATGTGCATGCCCAGAATCACAAGGAGAGAATGGAGGAGAGGAATTGCAGCGTGGCCATGCCCCCTAGGGGGATGATTTCTCACTTTCCCTCCTTTCTCTCTCTGGCAAGTAAACGTACCTTACTGCAAAAAAATAAAAGAAAAAGGAACGAGACAACTCTTTTGTTATGATACAACATGTTCTGATGTCTTCTGGGCCTGCTCCTGCTTTGTTGTGCCAAGTTACTTAGACTAGAAATGCATGTATTAGGTCAGCCAGGTGCCCTGGTGGTTAAGGTGGTTGGATCCTACATGGCCAACTCTGTGGTTCAAGTTCTGGACCTAGCACCTTGAAAAGTATACCAGGTACTTGTGTGTTCATGCCCAAAATTCCAGGAGGAAAAGGGATTGTGGCGTGGCTATTCCTCCTGAAAGGTGGTTTCTTACTTTCCCTTTCTCTCTGTCTGTATGTGCCCTATAGCAAAATCTTTTCTTTTTTAATGTGTTTATTATGGAAATTAACCCTAGAATAGAATTTTAATTAAATTGGCTCTTTATCTTTCATGTGAAAACATTTTTTTAGTTTATTTACTTACTTTATATATTAGAGGGAGAGAAGCAGAAAACTCCCATAGTGGACTGATGCCCTGATCCCCGTTGCCTCTCAGTCCTAGATCATGGGCGAGTACATGCCCAGTGGGTATACTCAAGGAGTCTCTGGACTTGAACCAAGTACCTTCCCATGTGGAATTGCCTGGCAGAGCAGTGTATTGTATTTTACTGCCCACACCACCATCTGGCCCCCAGTATCTTTTATTTATAGTGTATCTATATTCAAATTACAAAAGGAATGGGCTAGCAGTGGTTCAAATCCAGGGCCCGATGGCTTGAAAAACACACATGTGTAGGTCTGTGCCCAAAATACTGACAAGATGTAGAAATTACTAACCATGCCCCATTGTGGGTGCTTCCCTCCAACTCCCATCTTGCTCTTGCAACTGCAGCAATTGAAAAAAAAAGAACTGAGGAAACCAGCAAGTGGCATGGTGGTTAAGTTGCTGGGCTCCCACATAACTGACTGCAGTTTGAGTTCTAGACCCGGAGGCTTACTTTCTCACTTTCTCTCTCCCTCTCCCTCTTTCTCTCAGGCACATGCCCATAGCAAATTAAATAATAATAATAGATAAAAATTAAATAATTCTTTTAAAGAATAAGGGAAAAAAAGGACTGAGGAAAGCATGCTGGGAAAGACAGAGACACATAAAACCACCTCTGCACACTCAATGAATGAATCAGATATAGCCCCATCTAGTGGAATGCTGCCATATTTTTCTCTACTGGATCATTTCAATCACAGGAGCCTAATGGTGACTATACTTACTGAAGCAAGCCACGCCACTGCCTTACCCCTCCACCAAAGTATTCTTTGGAAAAATACCTTTTTAGCATGGCAATAGGTACTGCAAAATCATGTGAAGTCTCCACATTCCTGTGCTTCTAAGAAGCCTGGCAAACTCACCCATGATCCCTGTGGTAGACTGTGCTCTCCTCTACCTGTTACTAAACTCAGGTTGCAGCTAGTGGCTTCCATTTGAAAGGGCTGCTGAACATACCAGGTAAAGCTCGTTTCTGTGGAGGTAAGAGCTAAATTCCTTTTCTCTCCTTTTATCATCTCTTCTTTCTCTGTGACTGCCCTAAAGTTGCCCACAGCTCTCACTTGCCACGAGTTTTATGTTACCAATCTTTCTGGCCTGTCTCCACTTTTTCACCTCTTATAGGAGCCAAAGAAAAACTCAGGCAGGTCTTATCCTTTCTTTTTTTTTTTTTTTTTTTTTTTTTTTGAGAGGTTTTGGCTATAGGGCACGTGCGCTCGCCAAAAAGACAGAGAGACAGAAAGTGTGAAATCACCCCCTGAGGGGATGGCCACACTGCAATCCCTTCTCCTCCATTCTCCTCTTGGGATCTTGGGCATGCACACACATTTTTCCGGCATGAGTTTAAGCCACCGGGTCTGAGACTTGAACTGTGGTCTACTACATGGGAGTCCAGCAACATAGCCATTACGCTAACTCTGGTCCCCCTATTTTTGTTTTTGAGAGATTTTTGCTATTGGTCACATGCACTTGCTGGAGAAACAGAGACAAACAGAAAATGATAAATCACCCACCAGAGGGGATGAATGTAATTCCTTCTCCATTCTCCTCTTGGGATTTTGAGCATGCACACACGTGTGCCTGGCATGAGTTTCAAGCCACCAGGTCCAGGACTACTCAAACTGCAGCCGACCATGTGGGACTCCAATGCCTTAACCACTATGCCACCTGCTGGCCCCATGTTTTTTGTTTTTTGGTTTGTTTTTTTTTTTTTTTTTTTTTTTAAGTCTTGCTATGGGGTACATGTACTATCCAGATAGAAAGAGAGATAGAGAAAATGAGAAATTACCCCTGGGGAGATGACCATGCCACGGACCCTTCTCCAGTCTCCCCTTGGGAGTTTGAGCATACTCACATACATGCCGGGTGTGATTTTGAAGCCCCTGGGTCCAGGACTGGAACTGTGAAATTAGCCATGTGGGATCCAGCTATCTTAACCCCTACACCACTGACTAGCCTTCTTTGTATTTCTTATTGTATTAGTCATGATTCTTCAGAGAAATAGAACCAATAGAATGTGTATATATAAGGAGAGAGACTTATTTTAGTTAAGGAATTGTCTCTCACAGGGGCTAACAATTTTGAAAACACAGGGCAGGCCTACAGGCTGGAGTCAGACAAGAGTTAATATTGTCATCTTGAGTCCAAAGGGGTTGGGAGGCAAATTTCTTTTTCTAAGAATAATTTATTTAACTTTATTTATTCATTTATTTTTAATTTGATCAGAAAGAGACACACACAGAGAGAGAGAGAGAAATAGAGAGAGGGAAAGAGAAAAAGCAACCAGGACTCGAATCATGGTCAGCCATATAGGAGTGTCCAGTACCTCAACCCCACCACCTGCTGGTCCTGGCAGATTTCTTCTTCTTCAGGAAAATAGTCTGTTCTCTTAAGCCTTCACCTGATTGGAAGAAGCCCACCCACATCATAGAGGTTAATCTGCTTTACTCCAGGTTTATGGATTTAAATGTTAGTCACATGTAAAAATACCTCCCCAGCAACATCTAGACTGGTATTTGACCAACAACTGTGTACAATTGTCTAGCCAAGGTGTATAAAATTAACCATCACATTTATCTAATATTTCAGGAATAGAAATTCCGGTTTTAAAGCCAGTATACTCTACATTTTATATTGTTAAGTTTATTTTTATTCTTTTTTTTTTTTTTTGAGAGGTTTTCGCTAGAGGGCGTGTGCGCTCTCCAGACAGACAGAGAGAGACAGAGAGATAGAAAGCGAGAAATCACCCCCCAGGGGGGATGGCCACGCCGCAATCCCTTCTCCTCCATTCTCCTCTGGGATCTTGGGCACGCACGCACACGCGCCCGGCGTGAGTTTAAGCCTCCGGGTCCAGGACTTGAACCGCGGTCGACTACATGGGAGTCCAGCAACATAGCCATTATGCTAACTGCTGGTCCCCCTTCATTTTTCTATTAGAGAGGGAGACAGGGAAAGAGAGAGAATCAGGCACCCTTACAGCATCTCCACACTGTGATCCTACTGTACCGTCATCCGGAGTGCCCAAGGAGACTTTAGAATACAAACCCGGGCCCTTCCCACGTAGCCTCAGTATTGTGGAGTGTGGCATTAGCCACTTAGCCAACCCACCTGGCCTGATCCACCTTTAGTAAATATGTATATTTTGGAAAGTCCTTTGACTTCTCTGAACGTCAATTTAAGCAGGAATAATAATACAATCTATCTCAAAAACAGATCCAAGATTTGTGAAATCCTAAGTTTAGTAGAATTTGTAAAACACTGTAACAGGAAATTATGAATACATACTTACTTGGTTATATAACATATTTACCTAGTTAATACATACTTAGGTACAACTCTATATATTTAGAAGAAAAATAAAAAAATATAATGTTTAAAAGTTAATTGATTTCTTAAGACCAGCAGATGGTGTAATGGTTTTGTTGCTGGACTCCTAGTAGTCAACCACAGTTCAAGTCCTGGACCTGGCAGCTTAAAACTCATGCTGGGCATGTGTGTGTGCATGCCCAAAATCCCTAGAGGAGAATGGAGAAGAAGGGATTATGGCATGGCCATCCCCCGCAGAGGGTGATTTCTTGTTTTCTGTCACTCTTGTCTCTCCGGCGAGCACACACACCCTATAGTAAAAATCCCTCTTTAAAAATAAAAAAAATACAGGGGCCTGCAGGTGGTGTGGTAGTTAATGGCGCTGGATTCCCACATGGTCAAGTGCAGTTTGAGTCCTGAACCTGGTGGCTTGCTTTCTCACTTTCTCTCTCCCTCTCTGGTCAAATTAGAATGGATAAATAAATATAAATAAAATAATTCTTTTTTAAAAATTTAAAAATACAATAATAAGGTGACCCCAGGTAGCGTGGTAGTGAAGGCAGTAGACCCTCCCACATGGCTGACCACAGTTTGAATCCTGGACCTGGTGGCTTGCTTTCTCACTTTCTTTCTCACTTTCTCTCTCTCTCTCTCTCTCTCTGGTCAAATTAAAATGAATGAATAAATAAAATTAAATAATTATTTTTAAAAATACAATAATAAAAAATTAATTTAGACTATCCTCCAACATATCTGACAGAAATTTGCTTTTATTTTTCTTTTTGACAATTTATAGAGGACTCACTTTCGACTCTTGGTTAATAATAACATATAATTTTTAGGATTGTTGTCAAAGTTGGGGGAACCTCTATTGAGTTGCTTTCATATCTAAACTATAAGATTTCAGGGCATTTTACATTTTGTATGAAGTAAATGCTCTTAAATATTCTTTGAATTGAACATAGAGTACTCTTAGAAGACATCCTAAACTGAGATGACCAGCAATAGTGCAGTTATATACCTGGAAAAGATTATAAGCACATACATGCATCCCAGGCAACCATTAATAACATTTTTAAAATGCTTATTGTTGGGCCCAGCAGTTGGTGTAATGGCTGTCAGTGGACTCCCATGTAGTTGACTGTGGTTCGAGTCCCAGACCCAGTGGCTTAAACTCACACAGGGTGTGTGTGCGTGCCCAAGATCTCGAAAGGAGTAGAAGGGATGTGGTATGGCCATCCCCCTTGGGGGAGTAATTTCTCACTTTCTGTCTCTCTGTCTCTGTCTTTCTGGAGAGTGCACACATGCCCTATAGCAAAAACCTCTCCAACCAAAAAAAAAGTGCTTATTGTTATTTCATGTTTAAATAAGAAGGAAGAATATGACTTAGGGGCAGTTGAAATGAGAAAGACAGTCTTGGCTGACTATAGTTGGAATATATTTTTTTTGCAAATTTAACACAATATGTAAACATGTGAAGATATTGCTAGGACAGTCTTTTTGGAAGGTACCCAGGCAAGTAAGCCTTGTTAGCTTTGCAGCTATCTTGCCTCTATCCTAGCCTATTTGGATTTTTTTAGTTTTGAAATAGATAAAGCAGGTTTGGAAAATTGTTATACACTTAGTAAGTAATTACCTCTTGGCTTTTGGTTAATATCAAGTGTAATAAACATTACTGAAGAATGACAGAATTGTTAATAATTTTTAAAAATGGTTGATTTTTAAAATTTCCTCAGTAAAAGTATTTTTAAAATTTCATTTTATTTATCATTATTATTATTTTTCAATTTGCCACAGAGCACATGCACTCATCAGAGACAGAGGAAAAGAGGGAGAGAAGGAGAGAAAGTGAGAAGGCAAGCCACCAGGTCCAGGGCTCAAACCACGGTAGGCCACGTGGGAGTCCAGTGCATTAACTGCCATACCACCTGCGACCCCCAATAAAAGCCTTTGAAAATAATTACTTGAGGAACCAGCAGTTAGCGTAATGGCTATGTCGCTGGACTCCCACGTAGTCGACCGCAGTTCAAGTCCCGGACCTGGTGGCTTAAACTCATGCCGGGCGCATGTGCGTGTGTGCCCAAGATCCCGAGAGGAGAGTGAAGGAGAAGAGATTGCAGCTTGGCCATCCCCCCTGGGGGGGGTGATTTCTCACTTTCTGTCTCTCTGTCTCTCTGGCGAGCGCACGCGCCCTATAGCAAAAACCTCTCAAAAAAATTAATAATAATTACTTGAGGAGCTGCACAGTGGTGCAGCAGTAAATCACTATACTCCGCCAGGCTGAACCACATGAGAGGATTCTAGGTTCGTGTCTGGATATTGCCCTCTGTAGGCTGGGCACGTGCGTGTCCATGATCCTGGGCTGGCTGAAGCTAGGGGTGGATCACAGCATCAAGGCCCCTGTTAAAGTTGGCTGTCTTGGGAACCAGCAGTTAGCGTAATGGCTATGTTGCTGGACTCCCACGTAGTCGACTGCGGTTCACGTCTCGGACCCGGTGGCTTAAAACTCACGCAGGGCGCGTGTGCGTGCGTGCCCAAGATCCCGAGAGGAGAATGGAGGAGAAGGGATTGCGGCGTGACCATCCCCTCTGGGGGGTGATTTCTTGCTTTCTGTCTCTCTGTCTCTCTCTGTCTGTCTGGCGAGCACTGTCCTTCACTTTCTTTCTTTCTCTTTGTCTCACTCATAGAAGAAATAAATACACTTTAAAAAATCATTTAATTTCTTGCTTTCTGTCTCTGTCTCTCTAGAGAGTGCATGTGCCCTATAGCACAAATCTCTAAAAAATAAAAAAAATCATTTGAGGGGCCAGCAGTTGATGTGGTGGTTAAGGCACTAGACTTCCACATGGCTGACTGTAGTTCAAGTCCTGGACTGGGAGGCTTGCTTTCTCACTTTCCTTCTCTCTCTCTCTCTCTCTCTCTCTCTCTCTCTCTCTCTCTTTCTCACTTTCCTTCTCTCTCTCTCTCTCTCTCTCTCTCGTCAAATTAAAAACTTATAATAATGAATGAAATTCAATAAAATAATTCTTAAATAAAATCTTGTGAGAAGCCAGCAGGTGGCATGGTGGTTACGCCGCTGGATTCACACGACTTACTGCGGTTCAAGTCCTGGACCTAGTGACTTGAAAAGCACACCGGACACATGTGTGTGAGTGTCCATGATCTCAAGAGGAGAATGGAGGAGAAGTGATTGTGGCATGGCACCCCTGGGGGGTGATTTTTCCCTCTCTCTGCCTCCCTCCAGTGAGCACATGTGCCCTATGGAAAAAACTTTAAAAAAATAAAAATCATTTGAAGTAAATAATAAATGTAAAGGGACCAGCAGTTAGCGTAATGGCTATGTCGCTGGACTCCCACGTAGTCGACCGCGGTTCGAGTCCCGGACCCGGCGGCTTAAACTCACGCCGGGCGCGTGTGTGTGCGTGCCCAAGATCCCGAGAGGAGAATGGAGGAGAAGGGATTGCGGCGTGGCCATCCCCCCTGGGGGGTGATTTCCTGCTTTCTATCTCTCTGTCTCGCTCTGTCTGGCGAGCGCACGTGCCCTATAGCAAAAACCTCTCCAAAAAAAGAAAAAAAAATAATAAATGTAAAGTGCTTTAACTGTTTTGTTTTCTGTACTGGAATTGTTCTGAATAGATCAAAAGTAATTCTTAAGCCATCTCAATAGTAATAGTTCTTGGGCTGGGTCAGTAGTTTGGTGGTTAAGATAGCTAGATCCCACATGGTCAAAAGTGCCATTGGAATCCCACTCCAGAGACTTGAAAAGCACACCAGGCACATGTGCATGTGCATGTGTGTCTAAAATCCTGACAGAGTGGAGATTTGCAGCATGACCAGACCTTCTTTCTCTCTCTGTCTCTCTCTGTCTCTGACAAGTACACAGCTCCTCTGACTAATTTTTTTTAAGTAATAGTTCTTATTCCCATGTGTATTCTTTTTTTTTTTTTTTTGAGAGTTTTTTTTTTTTGCTATAGGGGGCATGCGCTCACCAGACAGAGAAAGAGACAGAGAGACAGAAAGTGAGAAATCACCCCCCAGGGGGGATGGCCACGCAGCAATCCCTTCTCCTCCATTCTCCTCTCGGGATCTAGGGCACGCACGCACACACGCCCGGCATGAGTTTAAGCCACCAGGTCTGGGACTCGAACTGCGGTCGACTACATGGGAGTCCAGTGACATAGTCATTCCGATAACTGCTGGTCCCCCTTGTGTATTCTTAAGCACAAATTTTTAGTAGATAAAAAGATAAATAATGGAGCCAGTAGATGGCATCATGGTTATGTTGCTGGACTCCCACATGGCCAACTGCAGTTTGAGTCCCAGACCCAGTGGCCTGAAACTCACTGGGAGCACGTGCTTGCATGCCCAAGATCCCAGGAGGAGAAGAGATTGCAGTGTGGTCATCCTCCCCTGGCAGGGGGTGATTTCGCACTATCCCTCTCACTGTCTCTGTCTCTCTCTCTCTCCTGCAAGCACGCACGCCCTAAGCCAACCACCTCTAAAAAATAAAAAAGTAAATAGCTTAAGTGACTGTTAAATATATACTACTATAAATAAAGCCTTTAATATTAATGTGATGTTTTTGTAATTTTCTTCTTATAGGTAATATAGGTACCAGAAACAAGCTTGTTCATTTCTAAATCTAGCATTGGATTTTATCAGAGAATCTCCGACCTCACTGGCAGTGAGCACAGAGAGACACGTGCAGTGACGGTTGTAAGACATGTACACTATCATTGGGCTGTTCTGATGGAGCGACAGGCTTACTGAAGAAGCTGCATGTAGATTCTACCCTAAGTACCAGTGACGCACCAAACTAGAGGATTTCTACCAGTCCAATAAGCATGCAGTATATTTTCTTTGGAAATATGTATTTCCCTATCCCCAAATACTTCTCCATGCAGCTAACCTAACAGGATACTCTCTTATAGCAACAAAGATTTCAACCCTTAAGATTAATTATTGTTTTAACCAAACCATGTACATTTATTACCAGTGACTACCATTATAATTTTGGATCTTTAGCATAAGCACATGTTTGGAAAATAAATGGTGAAATAACCAACGTTGACAAATGTGACAGGAGCAAAGCTCGTCTAAGATCAGATGATCATGCCAAAATGTTTTAGCAATAAAATTACAGGATTATCCTGTTCCCTAAAAATGTATAAAATAAGAATATGAAAAAAAAAATGATGGCAGCAAGGCCTTTTTATTTTAATATTAAATGATTCCACCTCACTACAGAAAAACAAACTCATGTTTTTGTGATTATTAAAACAAAGCATCAACTTTCAGAATAATCTTTTCCTTTGCTTATTTATAAGACAGGCTTCTAATTTTTTCTTGTCTAAACTATTAAATATAAATATGTAATACGAAACATTATCACCAAAAACATCCTATATACGATGTAACATTATATGTATTTGGTCAGTTATTTTGCCACACTGCTTAGTTTTAACTGGTTTACTTTGTAGCAGAAAATGAAAAATAAACCATATGGGTTTGATTATCACACAAAAAGAAAAATACCATTTTGTAAATTAACAAAAGATAAAACATTCTTCATCAAGAGCCTTCTAACTTGATGTTAAGTTGTCACATGGGACCACTCTGCTATACAAAGCCATGCTTCTTCAGTACACAAGGTCATGTTTAAACTTGAGAAAGAGGATGCTACAACAGTTAAAAGTTCAGTATTGTGGACCCAGGGAACATTCCATAAATGTTGCTTGATAATAATGTGGTTGTACAAGATAAATGTTTTAAGGAAAAAACTTATGTAACATTTGCTACTTTTACTTAAATATAAATAAATCCCATTGAAAAGATACATGGTATCATTTTCTTATTACTTTATTAATGTATAAAATTCATGGAAAATATTTTTTTCCCAGGCTGATGATGTAACCCACATAGTGAAGCATTATCAGTATAATTTGGCTATCTGGTTCTGGCTTGTATGTCTTATAAAAATCCATGCTCTGAAAGATACATACACAATGTCCAGAAAGGTAAATATGTTTAATATCTGTATTGGAAAAGGATAATCTGGCCAGCTATGGTGGTGCAGCAGTAGCCAGCCGCTCCACGGTGCTGGATCTATGTGGAAGATGGGGCGTGGGCCCAGGTCCCAGGTCCACCTGTGTACACTGGGTGTGTGCATGCGTGCCTATGATCCTGGCTGGTTGGGAAGGCTAGAAGGGAGAGTCAGGGTCTGAGACCAGGTTGAGAGTGCTTCTCTTTCTTGGAAGAAATGAATAAAAAACCAGAAAGTTGGGGGAGAAAAGGAAAAGAATATTCTTACTATTGTGGGCTATTTCCTGAAAAAAAATTGGGGGGCCAGCAGGTGGTGTAGTGGTTAAGGCACTGGGTTCCCACATGGCTGACCATGGTTTGCATCCCAGACCTTTGGCTTAAAAATCACACCGTGTCCACGTGCATGCACCTGAAATCCCAGGAGGAGAATAGAAGAGAAAAAGTTTCAGTGTGGCCATTCCTCTTGGGGGAGGGATTTCTTACTCGCCCCTCTCCGTCTTTCTCCAATAAGTGCACTGTGGCCCTTGGGGGTGATTTCTCACTTTCTGTCTCTCTGCCTGTGAGCACATACACCCAGTAACAAAAATCTCTCAAAACAAAATAACTATCAGTAATATTTTGGACACGTTGCATTAAATAAAATATTAATTTTAAGGGACCAGCAGGTGTATGGTGGTTAAGACACTGAATTCTTCATGGCCAGCTTTGTGGTTTGAGTCCCAAACCTGGTGGCTTGAAAATCACACTGGGTACATGTGTGTGTATACCCAGAATCCTGAGAGGATACTGGAAGAGAAAGATTGTGACATAGCCATCCCCCCAGGAGATGATTTCTCATTTTCCCTCTTGGCCTATCCACCTCTGGGGAGCTCACGTACCCTATTGCAGAAACCTAAAAAATTACATAAAAAAATTAATATTATCTACTTAATTTTACTTTAGAATTACCTATATGGTTTACATTAGATTTCTTTTTTAAATTATTTAATTTTATTTATTTGTTCATTTATTTTAATTTGACCAGAGAGAGGGAAAGTGAGAAAGCAAGCTGCAAGCCACTAGGTCTAGGACTCAAACCACGGTCAGCCATCTGGGAGTGTCCAGAACCTTAACCACCGCCCCACCTGCTGTTTTCCTCCTAAAGTTCTTTCTACGAGGGCCATCTCTGTGGCTCAGCAGTAATGTGTTCCTCAGGAAAAGTGGGATCCAACATGGTGACCGTGATTCTAGTCCCTGGCCTGGTCAGCCTAAGAGGGCAGGGCATGCGAGTACCCAAGATCCAAAGGGCTCAGAGGACTGGATGAAGAGAATCGTGGTGTGACCAGACCCTGTAGAGGGCACACTTTTCTCTCTCTCTTGCTTGCTCCCTTGTGCACACTCTATCATAAAAAAATAAATAAATAAACAAAACTTAAACAAAAATGTTTTATCAGACAGCATTACCTTATGTGATGGTTACCCACAAAGTCAGGTTTCTCTGTTCTAGACCTTATTCTTTACTTTAAGATCTATGTTTAAGAGCCAGCAGACAGTATGGTAATTAAGATGCTGGACCCCCACATGGTCGACTACGGTTGAAGTCCTGGACCTGGATGCTTACAGTTATGCCAGGTGTGTATGCCCAAAATTCCAGGTGGAAAATGGAGAAGGGATTGCAGTGTGGCCATCCTCCTGGGGGTGTGGGGGGGTGGTGATTTCTCACTTTCCCTCTCACTGCCTCTTTCTAGCCCTATGGCAAAACCCTAAAAACAAACAAAAACACATTATTAACTGCCCTTTTCATTATTTTCACATTGCTGTTGATATCTCCAACTGAGTATGTCTTAGACTGATTTCTGAATTTATCAACCCTACACCATGTTATGTAGAAATGTCCAAACACCCCCTTGCTGTTGAAACTGACAGCCTACTGTTTTTCCCGTTGCAGTGTTCGTAAAGGGCTTGTTTTTCCTGTTTACAGTACTATACTAGCTTCCTCACAAGTCTGTCTTCATTCTTGCCCCCATTCTTAATTCATACTCCTCATCCACCTAGTAATGGCCATTCTAAAGTACATATTTATTATAACTTATTAGAAAGACATTCAGACTCAGATAACAGAACTCAAGTCATTTAAATAGATTTATAACATACAAGAAATCTAGTACCTTGCTTGAGTAGCTCAATAATGGCATCCTTACCCTGGTGCAAGATGGTTGGCACAGTTTTAGACATACTAAGTTTATGCTACGTAAGTAACATTGTAAGGGGGATGGAGGAAGCCCAGGATATACATCAGGAAAGCAAAATATGCTTTCCAAGAAGCTTCTCGAAGTAAGTTTGTATTTTACTGGCCAGAACTGTGTCACTGTGGCCATCCTCACTGCCAGGAAGGCTCAGGAGATGAGCCTTTACATTTCTTCTTCTTTTTTTTTGTTTTTGTTTTTTGTTTTTTGTTTTTGTAGAGAAATAACCCCCAGGGGGTATGTAAGCTCCAGACCCTTTAATCACTAAGCCAAGGCCCAGAACTTTGGTTTCTTGTAGAAAGTGGTACCTAGGCAAGAGAGAAAGAACTCAGAATGGGTGGTGGGTTAGCCAGTCTGTCTACCTTATTTCTACACTGAACATTTTTCACTAGTTTCTTTATTTTTTCAAGATATTGGGTCATCAGAAAAGTCATGACATATTTTTGTTTTTCTTTGCAAAAATACATCCTGACTTTCCCGACAACCAAATAGTTAACTTCAGCCTTTACTATAATTTTATAATGAGTCTGTGCTCTTGAGCCAGTACTAAGATCAAGGCAGCTGTCATGAATCTACTGATATTTATCAAAGAGCAATTTATAGATGATTTAATAGGGCTCTCTCTGTTTTGCACCAGATGAAATTGAAGTGTCAACCGGTTAAGTGAGTTGCCATGGTCACAGTTTTGTTTTTGTTTGTTTGTTTGTTTTGTTTGGTTTTGGAGAGGTTTTTGCTATACCGCGCGTGCGCTTGCCAGCCAGCCAGAGAGAGACAGAGAGATAGAAAGCGAGAAATCACCCCCCAGGGGGGATGGCCATGCCACAATCCCTTCTCCTCCATTTTCCTCTCGGGATCTTGGGCATGCACGCACACGTGCCCAGCGTGAGTTTAAGCCACTGGATCCGGGACTCGAACCGCGGTCGACTATATGGGAGTCCAGCATGGTCACAGTTTGTCATGAGCAAACAATCAACCCTATGATATACCGTGTGTTTACAATGTAATGTTTTGGGGACTGAGTGTAATTGTGTTTGTTTGTTTGTTTATTTAATTCTGTTTGTTGTTACTATTTCTTAATTTGACCAGAGAGAGAGAGAGACAGGGAAAGCTAGAAAGCAAGCCTCCAGGTCCAGGACTCAAAACTGCAGTCAGCCATGTGAGAATCCAGCACCTTTACCCACCATACCACCTGCTGGCTCCGATTTTAAATCATTATTTCTCTTTTACTATCCAGGTGACTGTGGAGAGTTGGTATCTTTGAACTTCAATTTATTCGTGTTTCAACAAGGATTATGATGATTGCATCCTGAGTTGTCTGTGAGGCCTCTTGATTTTGCATCTGGTGCGCTATATTTAAGAACTCTCCGGGAACCAGCAGTTAGCGTAATGGCTATGTTGCTGGACTGCCACGTAGTCGACCGCGGTTTGCGTCCTGGACCCAGTGGCTTAAAACTCATGCCGGGTGCGTGTGCGTGTGTGCCCAAGATCCCGAGAGGAGAATGGAGGAGAAGGGACTACGGCGTGACCATCCTCCCTGGGGGGTGATTTCTCGCTTTCTGTCTCTAAAAAAAAAAAAAGAACTCTCCTCCCCCCCAAAATTATGAATACACCATTGGATGTACAATTTGAAATATCTGTTAGGCCAAAAAAAGTAAAACACTGCAAGTTTTAAAAGACTTATTTTTTTACTTGCCAGAAGGTGCATGTCCTCACCAGAGAGAGACTACCACCTAATAGGGTGTGATTATATTACAGTCTTTTGTCCTAGATTTCTCCCTTTTGTCAGGATTTAGAGGACCTCTGCATATGTTCCTGGTGTTTTTCAAGCTGCTGGGGCCAGGATTTCAACCATGGTCCATCATGTGGGATCTGGCTGATCTTGTATAGCACTTAAATACTGTGTTATAGAGTGGATCTTAAAAGATTTAAAAGTTAGAGCCAGCAGGTGGCATGGTGGTTAAGGCACTGGACACTCCCATATGGCCAACCACGGTTCAAGTCTTGGACCTGGTAGCTTGCTTTCTCATTTTCCTTTTCTCTGTGTGTTTGTCTTTCTCTGGTCAAATGAAAATAAATGAATGAATAAGTAAAATTAAATAATTATTTTTAAAAAGATTTAAAAGTTAATATCACAAAATGTTTAATAGTTTACAGAGATTTCTTTCAAATTCTCAACTCTTTTTTCAGTAATGTAGATTTTTGGATTATTTTCAAATTTGGAGAAACCTCTATTGAGTTTTTCTCATATCTGAGTTGTAAGATTTCAGATTTTGTGTGGAGTGGATGATTTTAAATATGCTTTGAATGTGCCATTTTCAGAATATTCCTAGAAGACATCTTGAATTAGATGGCCAGCTATAATGAAGCTGTACATGGAAGAGATTTCAAAGTACAAAAATATATCCCAACCAAGCCTTACCAAGATATCAGAAATGCCCAGTGGCACTCCATGGTTACAACATGGAGGGGGGGCACTGGCAGGTGGCGTGGTAGTTAAGGGAGCTGGACTCCCACATGGCCAACGGCTGTTCAAGTCCTGGACCTGGTGGCTTGCTTTCTCACTTTCTCTTTCTCACTCTCTCTCACTCTGTCCATCTCTGGTCAAATTAAAAATAAATAAATAAAGTTAAATAAAACAATTATTTAAAAAAATAAATTAAAAATATGGGGAAAATATGACTTAGGAACAGTTGAAATATAGAGAGCAGTCTTAACTGATGATGGTTGAACTACCCTACTTTTGCAAAATTAACAGAAATTTATATGTGAAAATATAGCTCTATGGCCCCTTTTATGAAAGTTACCTGCATTCAGGCTTTATTAGCATCACAATAATTCTGCCTGTGACCCAGTACGTTTTTTTTGTTGTTTGTTTTTTTGTTTTGTTTTGGTTTTTTTTTGGAGAGGTTTTTACTATAGGGCACGTGCGCTCGCCAGACAGACAGACAGAGACAGAGAGACAGAAAGCAAGAAATCACCCCCCAGTGGGGATGGCCACGCCGCAATCCCTTCTCCTCCATTCTCTTCTCGGGATCTTGGGCACGCACTCACAAGCGCCCGGCGTGAGTTTTAAGCCACTGGGTCCAGGACGCGAACCATGGTCGTCTACGTGGGAGTCCAGCAACATAGCCATTACGCTAAATGCTGGTCCCTTGTTTTTTTTTTTTTTTTTTTTTTTTTTAATGAGGTAAAACAAACTTGGAAAACTATCAGGAATGTAAACAATTGATAAACATTACCTGAGAATGAATTGTGAGTAATTTTGTCTTGCTTTGTCTTTGCCATAGGCTGCATGCACTCACTGAAGAGAGAAAGAGACAGAGGGAAAGTGAGAAATCACTTCCCATGGGGATGGACACACGTCAATCTCTTCACCTCCATTCTCCTCTTGGGATCTTGGGCACACAAGCACACATGTTCAGAGTGTTTTTCCAGCTCCCAGTTCTACGACTTGAACCATGAATTTAGCAGTGGGGAATCCAGCTGCCTGCACCACCATGCCAACAGCTGGCCCAAATTGTGAATAATTGTTTAAGATACTATTGAGTATGTGTGTGGACTTTAAAATTTTTACTTTAAAATTTTTCCAAAAAATGTTTCTTAAAACTCACTGAGAGGGGCCAGCAGGTAGTGTCAAAGTGAAGGCCCTGGATCCCACATGGCCCACCATGCAGTTCAAGTCCTGGATCTAGCAGCTTGAAGAACTCTCTGGGCATGTGTGGATGTTTGCCCACCCGAGATCCTGAGAAAAATAGAGTAGAAAGGATTGCAGCATGGCCATGCCCCCCAGGGTGCTAATTTTTCACTCACACTCTCTCTGTCTCTCTCTGGAGAGTACATATGCCCTATGGCAAAAATTGTTTTGAAAAGTCACTGAGAGGCCAGCTGGTGGCCATGTTGTTAAGATGGCTGGATCACACGTGGCCAACCTCATAGTTTGAGTCCCGGAGCCAGTGGCTTAAGAAATATACTGTGTGTGTGCATGTGTGTGCCCAGAATCCCGAAAGGGGGAAGAAAAGGAGAGGAAAAGTCACTAGGATAAAAATAAACATATACTACTTTAACTTTTCTGCCTCGGAATCCCTCTTGATAGATTATGTAATTCCTACTTCACATCAATAATAGTTCGGATGTTTTGTTTTTTAGTTTGCTGTAGGGTGTGTGAGCTCACTGGAGACAAGACAGAGAGAGAAAGAGGGGAAGTGAGAAAGCATCACCCAGAGGAGATGACCACATGACAGTCCCTTCTCTTTCATTCTCCTCTCAGGAGTTTTGGACATATGTACACATGCTTGGTGTGTTTTTGAAGCTGCTGGGTCTGGGAATCAAACCAGAGTCAGCAGCCATGTGGAATCCAGCTGCCTTAACCACCATGCCACCAACTGGCCTAATAATAGTTATTATCAACCATTTTTTAAAAAAAATTTGTTTTACTAATAGAGAACACTTGTGTATGCATGGAAGAAAGCACTTTCAACAGAGTTTTGTTATTCCTTAATCCTCTTTCCCTAGCCTTCCACTCTTCAGGATCTTGCACGCCTGGAGTATTTTCAGGCCAATCCTGGGATCAACCTGCAGTCAGCCATGTGGTTTCTAGCACTGCAGTGTAGTCCACTATGGACTGTTCCACCTAGGCAGGGCCCTATTTATATTTCTAAGCAAAAATTGCAGATAAAAGATAACATGTCAGGTCAGCAGATGGCATAGCAGTTGCATCACTGGACTCCTACATGACCGACTGTGGTTCAAATCCCAGACCTGGTGGTTTGAAATTCATGCCCGGCACATGTGTCTGTGTGTCCAAGATCCCAGAAGGAGAAGATTGTGGTGGGGCCTTCTCCCCTGGGGGTTGATTTTTCACCTTACCTCTCACTGTTTCTTGTCTCTCCAGCGAGCACACGTGCCCTAAGGCAAAAACCTCTACCAAAAAAAAAAAAAAAAAAAAGAGAGAGAGATAACACATCACTATTATTTTTAAATTTTATTTAATTGTATTAATCATAATTTTAAAATTTGACCAGAGAGAGAGGGAGAAAGCAAGCCACCAGGTCTAGGACTTGAATTACAGTCAGTCGTGTGGGAGTCCAGTGCCTCAACCACCATGCCTCTTGCTGGCCCCAACATACCACTATTAGAATACTATGAAACAATACCATAAATTTGCCCAATTTTAAAAGCTTTACATTTTTTTTAAAGTATACTTACGTTACAAAGCATCTTCAGTCCTAAATCTAACATTGACTTTTATTGGACAGTCTTACAGCCTCTGTTGCAGTGCACACAGACTTACAATGACCGGCTTTAAGACATCTGTAACATTACCGGGCTCTCTCCTGATGGAGCAATAAGCTTGCAGCAGAAGCTGCATGTAGATTGTGCACTGAGTATCAGTGATACATCAGAGGATTTCTACAAACAAGCCTGCAGTATGGGTCTTTAGAAATACACATTTCCCATGGAACCTACTCAGATGTCCACAAACAGATGAACAGATTGAAAAGTAATCAATACAGTGTATGTGCCACATACTGCTCAGCTATAAAAATCAAGATCCTGGCATTTGATAGAAAGTGGACGAATACAGATTTACTGCTGAGTGAAGCAAGCCAGGCTATGAGAGACGTTGTATATCTCCACTTTATACCGACTGTGCACACTCTTTGGTGGAAACTGAAAGATAGAGTAGTATATAGAAGCACGGAAAATGGTTCGGATACTGGAGCAGTATGGGAAGAGGGTGGGGGGAGGGGGAGAGTGAGAGGAAAGGAATAGAGAAAAATAGAGAGGCAAGACATTTAGGGGACACAGAAATGGATGATTATCTGTTGATCATAACATGTTTGGTATCTTCAACTTAACTGGAGTGAAGTGTAGTCATGTTGGGTAAACTCACTTTGCAAGATATAGTGATATACAATGACTGAATGTATAAAATAAACTAAAAAATAAACTAGTAGAAAATCATTACATTGCAATGTTGTCATCTCTTTTTATTTTTAAAGAATTATTTTATTTTAACTTTATTTATTATTATTATCATTATTACTTTCCAGTTTGATCAGAGAGAGACAGAGAGAGAGAGAGAGAGAGAGGAAGTGAGAAAGCAAGCCACCAGGTCCGAGACTTGAACCGTGGTCGGCCATGTGGGAGTCCAGCGCCTTTAACCACCATGCAACTTGCCAGCCCTAGCAATGTTGTCATCTCTTGAGAAGAAGTTCTAAAAGTAAAATAAAATAAATTTGCAAAAAAAAAATTGTGTAGTTCTCGAGAGCTGATTTTTTTCTCAAAATGCTACTCCTAACACTGTTGAGTATATTCAACAAGAAACCACTGTTACTGTCATGTTTACAAGGAAAACAATTCATAGAGAAACATGGGACTCATTTCTACAAGCCAGTCAAATGAAGAGAAATTAGATGGGCAGATAGAAGTATTCCAGCCTTCCAAAGCTCATCTACATGACTGAATATACAAAAATTCCCTAAGTTTTGTATTTTGAGAGAAAAAAATGGGAGCCCAGACATGGTCCTGTCACACTGCAATCTTCCCTCAAGCCTTCCAGTCAACCAGGATTATGGTGTACCCACAGGTACACCTGGGATTTTTAGGTCAACCCAGGATCTGAATCCCAGGCCCTTCCATGTGGCTCCTGCATTGTACAGTGAACCCTAGTGCCTATGCCACCACAGCTGGGCCTCAAATACATTTCTCTGTTGTTTCTGCTCCCATAATCAGATACTCTATGTTACATAAATTCACTTACACATGTGTCCAGCATATTTCAGGCTGACTAGGGATCAGAATCATGGTTGCCAGGACCAGCTGATGGCATCATCGTTCTATAGTCACTGGGTTCCCACATAGTCAACTGCGGTTCGAGTCCTGGACTCAGTGGCTTAAAACTTACACTGGGCGCATGTGTGTTCTCAAAATTCTGAGTGGAGAATGGAAGAGAAGGGATTGTGGTGTAGCCATTCCCCCCAGGGGGTGATTTCTTGTGTTCTGTCTCTATCTCTCTGGTGAGGACCTGTGCCCTATAGTAAAAACCTCTCCAAAAAAGAAAAAGGAAAAAAATTAAAAAAAAAAAAAAAAAAAGAACCATGGTGGCCATGTGGGATCCAGCTTCTCTGGAGCAGCACATTACTGTTGCACCAGTCATTAGAAGAATCTAATGTTGATTGCATCACTTTTCCTTATGACTTTCAGAAATAAAAATAGTGGTAACAAACTATGTTCATTCTATCCCTGCTTTGAATAGGAATGTCTTTAGTGTTGGGTATGACATTTGTTGTTAGTTAAGACATTTTTTTTTTTTTAACATAGGGCACATGCACTTGCCAGAAAAAGGCAGAGAGAAGGAAATGGGGGAGTGGTGGCCATGCCACAGTCCCTTCTCTTCTATTCTACTCCTGGGATTTTGGGCATGCACACACATACACCCAGCATGATTTTTAAGCTGCCAGGTCTGGGACTTGAACCACTGACAGTGCAATGCAGGTGCAGAATTCCACACCTGAAAGGAGCAGACATTGCATCATAGACCTATGAGCTAGTCCTTTACTCTCTTTTAGAACCAAATTCTCTTTGTTCTGCTTCCTTAACTACCAGGCATTGGTGATAGCCTGATTTCTAATAGACATTTTCCTGCCTAAAGAATGTTCTGCTTTGCCAAAATACCTGTAAATCTATTTCATGCTTAATCTGAAATTGTTAGAGACCATTCCAGTCACCAAATCTTAAAAACCAGAGCATTTAATCCAAACTAAGTATGGCTCTTAATAGAATTGTATTGGAAGTTTGTACTTTACTAAAGCATAACAGAATTTTGGTGCTGTGTATATATAAACAGTTCTGATCAAGTTAAATGCCCCACAAATAAATTAGAGGCTCAAGGTAGTCAATCCTAATACTCTCCTTTTGGGAGATTTATGAATAGTAGAAAATGGTTCTTTTTTGTTTGTTTTTCATGTTTTTGCCATGGGTGTGTGGACTTGCAAAAGAGAGACAGAGAGGGAAAGTGAGAAATCACTCCCCAAAGGGGATAGCCAAGCTGCAATCTTTTCTCCTCCAGTCTCCTTTTGGGACTTGGGCATGCACACACATGCACCTGGCTGGACTTGGGACTCAAAACGTGGTTGGCTATGTGGGAATATAGAGCCTTAACCACCATGCCACCTGCTGGCACCTCTCCCTTTTCTTTCTTTTTCTTTCTTTCTTCTTTCTTTCTTTCTTTCTTTCTTTCTTTCTTTCTTTCTTTCTTTCTTTCTTTCTTTCTTTCTTTCTTTTTTTTCCTCTGAGAGATTTTTGCTATAGGGTACATGTGCTCACCAGAGAGACAGAGATAGACAAAAAGCGAGAGGTCACCTGTCCATCCCCCCCAGGGAGATGGCTATGCTGCAATCCCTTCTCCTCTATTCTCCTCCTGGGATCTTGGGTATGCATGCATACAGACATGGCCAGTGTTTCAAGCCGCCAGGTCCAGGACTCAAACCGCAGATAGCCACATGGGGGTCCAGCACCTTAATCACTATGCCACCTGCTGACCTCCTTCCCTTTTCTTTTAGTTGTCAGAGGGTGCATATACTTGCCAGCAAGACAGGGAGGGAGAGAGGAAATACCTCCTCAATGGGGTGTGGCCGTGTCACAATGACTTCTCCATTTCTCTCTTCTGTGCAGACTTTGGGCACAGGCATTTGTTTGCCTAGTGTATTTTTCAAACTGGTGGGGCTGGAATTTGAACTACTGCTGGCTATGTGGGATCTGATTCCCTTAACTACCAGGCTATGGGATTGTCCCAGATAATGGTTCTTTATATTGATAGTAGTTTAAAACTTATTGATGAACTTAATTTGCCTTGGTGATGGACTCTTAGTCAAGAATCAGGTTTTCAGAGTCTTAAATGCTGCTGAGCAGCCAATGTTCAAATGGTTTATAAATAATCATCCAATAAAAATAGCAAGAAAGTCAGTGGAAAGCTGATTAAAACAAAACTAAAGTTAAAATCTAGACTTGATATATGATGACTTGAAGGAACAATATCAACGTAATACAGATATAGATCTAGAAATATATTATGTTAGCAATTAGGATACAGTCTACGAGAAATTAGAGGGGGTTATCAAGCCCAATGATGGGCCCTTTCCCAGATCTTAACTTGTAAACAAAATAATGGATTCACAGCCCTAGTGAAACAAACAAAAAAATCTTTAGTTCCACAAAAGCATTTCCTCACTGCTAAAAGTCTCCATTTAGAACCTTGACCAATCAAACAGTAAACAACTTTTGCTTCTTCAATTCTAACCAGTGTCCCCACTTTACCAAAAACCAATTACATTTTTTTTTTAGAGAGAGAATTTTGCTATAAAGCACATGCACTTGCCAGAGAGACAGAGACAGAGAGAAAACCACCCCCAGGGAGAATGGTCATGCCATAATCCCTTTCCATTCTCCTCTCAGGATCTTGGGCACACACACACAGGTGCCCAGTGTGAGTTTTAAGCCACTGGATCTGAGACTCGAACTGTGGCCGACTACATGGGAGTTTAGTGATGTAGTCATTACACCATCTGCTGGTTCCAACCCAATCACTTTTTGAGTTCCTAAGAAGAAGAGATCCTACGTTTTGTCTCTTCTATTTTTTCCTTCTTTCCTACGCTGAGCTTAACAAATCTACTTTTGTGAGAATATAGGATATCTCAAGTTTTTTGTTAGTGAGTTTCTTATAAACATATATTACAGGTACCCAGAATAAAACATTATTTATATTTAAGTAGGCTTTCTATATTCAGGCACAGTGTTCTTTGTTGATGGACATGGTTTTAATATGATATATCTCCTGCATTTTAAAAAATATATTTTTTAGAGATGTTAAGTACAGTCACTACTCAATTTCTGGCCTGTTTAATGCTTCCTTGGACTTATGACATTTTTTCAGTACAGGGAATCCCTTTTCTCAATCTGTTTGAGAATCAGGAATGCCCAGGTTCCCCTCCCCTTTTTGAGAAATTTTAGTTATAGGGCATGTGTGCTTGCCAGAGAACCAGAGAGACATAAAGCAAGAAATGACCCCCAGGAGGGGATGGCCAGGCCACAATCCCTTCTCCTCCATTCTCCTCTTAAGACCTTGGGCACGCACACATGCCCAGCATGAGGTTTATTTTGTTTTGTTTTGTTTTGTTTTGTTAAGAATTATTTTATTTAGGGACCAGCAGTTGACATAGTGGCTGTGTCACACTGGACTCCCATGTACTCGACCACAGTTCAAGTCCTGTACCTGGTGGCTTAAACTCACGCCGGGTGCATGTGCATGGCGTGCCCAAGATCCCAAGAGAATGGAGGAGAAGGGATTGTGGTGTGACTGGGAGGTGATTTCTTACTTTCTGTCTCTCTGTCTCTGTCTTTCTGGCAAGCACATGCACCCTATAGCAAAACAAACAAACAAACAAACAAAAACAAAAATAAAAACAAACAAACAAAAAAACTCTCTAAAAAAAGAATTATTTTAATTAACTTTATTCATTTTATTCATTCATTTTTAAAGGCAGAACATTTTATTTAACTTTATTTATGTATTTATTTATTTAAATTTTACCATAGAGGAACAGAGAGAGAGAGGAAAAGTGAGAACGCAAGCCGCCAGGTTCGGGACTTGAAACATGGTCAGCCGTGTGGAAGTCCAGCACCTTTAAACACCACATTTGCTGGCCCCATATTTATTCTTTTTATATATACATATATATTTGACCAGAGAGGGACAGAGTGAGAGAGAGAGAGATAAAGTGAGAAAACAAGCAATGAGGTCCGGGACTCGAACTGCAATCGGCCATGTGGGAGTCCAGTGCCCTTAACCACCACGTTGGCCCCCCCAGCTTGAGTTTTAAGCTGCCAGGTCCAGGCTGTAAACCACAGTCAGCTATAAGGGAGTCTAGCAACATAACCACTACACTATCTACTGGTCCTCCCCAGTCTCCCCTCAAATAAAAAGAATTTTAATTTCTATTTATTATATTTTAAAATTTGCTATAGGGCACATGCACTCACCAGAGACAGAGAGAGAGTCAGAGAGAGGGAAAGTGAGAAAGTCCCTCCAGGTCAGGGACTCAAACCACAATTGGCCATGTATAAGTCCAGCACTCTACCTGCTGGCACCAGGAATCCCGTTTCCATCTTTGTCTCTTCCCATAGTAGGTTAGTATTCATTACAGAAAGTGCAATGATGCAAGACTGTATATTTCATTTATAAATGTATTTCTTATTGTGGACTCATAGTAATATTCAGAAGAAATAAAAATGATTACACCAGATTTATATTATTCTGATGTCTTGTTGCTTTCTGTGCTTATTTAATGTATGCTTTTTGTGTGGATAGAATACTATCATTGTACTGTGGTGTCCAGCAATTATCAATGGAAAAATACTTTTCCTATGGTGCCACAGGACATCGGCCTTTAAGCTTGATGCTTAACGCCAATTCACTTTAGGACATAGTCAAAGGAAGAGAATTTGGTCATTAAGTGAGAAGTGCCTTTACTTTCAGTATAGGTAAAGCACTTTACAGTTTTTTTTTTATTTTATTGTTGTTTGCCATAGAGTGCGAACAGTCGAGGAGAAACAATGAGAAGGAAAGTGAGAAATCATCCCCAGGGAAGATGGCCACCCACAATTTCTTTTCTTCCTCGGATTTTAGACACACATATATATGCACCCTGTGTGATTTTCAAGTTGCTGAGTCTAGGACTCAAACAGCAGTTAACTATAAGGCTTTAAACACCACACCACCTGCTGGTCCTGACACAGTCTATAGTTTTATCTTGGTAGAGTATATACCCAAATGTAACATTTACTCCCCAATCATTAGACATTTAGACATTTTACAATTTTTCCTATTATAACAATTTGTGACATATGCCTTCAGGATAAATCCCTACAACAATAATTACTTCATTGAACATCACAAGTATATTCTTTGGTTTGAGCCACAGGCTGTATATTTGTTTCCCAAGAGTTTTATCCATTAACTCCTGCCTGCACCAATTTGATGGTCTGCTGAACTGTCATCAGCACATTAGGAAAACCTGTGTAGGCAAAATACATATTTTTGCCTACACAAGTAAATATTTAATTTATATAGAGCTTTTCATGAACTCACTAGGCAGGTCTTACACATAATTGGCTTTTTTAAAAAAATGTTTACTTATCACTATTATTTTTTTAAAGAATGATTTTATTTAACTTTATTTATTTATTTAAATTTGACCAGAGAGGGACAGAGGGTGAGATATATATATATATATATATATATATATATATAGAGAGAGAGAGAGAGAGAGAGAGAGAGAGAGATAGAGAGAGAGAGAGAGAAAGAGAGAAAGAAAGAGAGAAAGAGAGAAAGCAAACTGCCAGGTCTGGGACTTGAAGAGTGGTTGCCCATGTGGGAGTCCAGCGCCCTTAACCACCAAACCGCCTGGCAGCCCTATCGTTATTATTTAAAAAAAATATTTTGGGGGGGACCAGCAGTTGGCATAATGGCTATGTTGCTGGACACTGTGGTTCGAGTCATGGACCGGGTGGCTTAAACTTACGCCGGTGGCTTAAACTCACGCCGGTTGTGTGTGTGTGCGCGCGTGCCCAAGATCCTGAGAGGAGAATGAAGGGACTGCAGCATGGCCATCCCCCCTGGGGCGTGATTTCTCACTTTCTGTCTGTCTCTCTGTATCTTTCTGGCGAGTGCATGTGCCCTATAGCAAAAGCCTCTCAAAAAAATTTTTTTTTCTGCAGAGGCAGTGAGAAAGGAAGTCTCCAGGTCCTTGACTAACTGTGGGCAATCATTTGAGAATTCAGCGCCTTAACCACAGCACCACCTGCTGGCCTGCACCATTGGCTTTTCAGGTTTCAAGCTTACTAGATAGAAAAGCAATTAAAGGGGCCAGCACACACTGTGGTGGTTAAGGTGTTGGACTCCCACATGGCCCATGGAGGTTCAAGTCCCAGAGCTGGTTGCTTGCTTTCTCATTTTCTCTGTGTGTATCTCTGGTGAATTAAAAATGAGAATATTACATAAAATTAGAGACTAGCAGATGGCATAACGGTTATGTTGCTGGACTCTCATGTGGTTGACTGCGGTTCACTCCCAGACCTGGTGATTTAAAACTCATGCCAGGTGTGTATGCGTGTGTGTCCACAGTCTCAAGAGGATAATGGAGTAGAAGGGATTGCAGTGTGGCCATCCCCCCGAGGGGTGATTTCTCACTTTCTCTCTGGCAAGCACACGCACCCTATAGTAAAAATCTCTCAAAAAGAAAAAAAAAAAAGGGAACTCACAGATGGCATGGTGGTTGAGGGTGCTGGACTCCAATATGGCTGACAGTGATTCCAGTCGTGGACCTGGCAGCTTGCTTTCTCACTTTCTCTCACTCTATTTCTTTCTCTGTCCCTCTCTAGTCAAATTAAAATAAAGTTAAATAAAAATAATTCTTGGGTCGGGAACCAGCAGTTAGCGTAATGGCTATGTCGCTGGACTCCCATGTAGTCGACCGCGGTTCACGTCCCGGACCTGGTGGCTTAAAACTCACGCCGGGCGCGTGTGCGTGCCCAAGATCCCCAGAGGAGAATGGAGGAGAAGGGATTGCGGCGTGACCATCCCCCCTGGGGGGTGATTTCTCGCTTTCTGTCTCTATGTCTCCCTCTCTCTGTCTGGCGAGCGCACGCGCCCTATAGCGAAAAACTTCTCAAAAAAAAAAAAAATTCTTGGGGAAAAAAAGCAACTGAGGTCATAAAGCTCTTCATGGAAATGCAGGAAAAAAATTACCACAGGCATGGGCAATTAGAGGAGTTTTGCACATAGACAGGAAAAAACAGGCACCTAAAACTTAAACTAATTTTCTCATTTAAATTCTTTTCAGAAGATTTTGAACAACAGTTGGTTTGTTAAAAAAGAAAAAAAAAATGACCCTTGGGGGCTGGGTGGCAGTACAGTAAGATGCGAAGGCTCTGCCAGACAATCCCACATGGCAAAGTTGCCTGTTCCAGTCCAGAGACCTCCTTGAATATGTGGGGCAAGTGCTTGCCCAGCTCAAGTGCTGCACAACTGAAAGAGTTAAATGTTCACCAGGTGTCTTAAGGAATTGAAAGGGTTAACTCATGGGCACCAGGTTGATTCAAAAGCTCACTGGTGCCTTTTTTTTTCTTTTTTTTTTTCTTTTTTTTTTGGAGAGGTTTTTGCTATAGGGCGTGTGCGCTCGCCACACAGACAGAGAGAGACAGAGAGATAGAAAGCAGGAAATCACCCCCCAGGGGGGATGGCCACGCCGCAATCCCTTCTCCTCCATTCTCCTCTCGGGATCCTGGGCACGCACGCACACGCGCCCGGCGTGAGTTTAAGCCGCCGGGTCCGGGACTCGAACCGCGGTCGACTACGTGGGAGTCCAGCGACATAGCCATTACGCTAACTGCTGGTCCCACTGGTGCCTTTTTTAATTGGGAAAACCTTCCAGAACTCTCAGGTGCTTCAGATAATCTTTCTCTCCCCTTTTTCTAGAAGTTAACCTCCCCCCCACCCCACCCGCCGCAGATGGTTAACTTTTGTTTTTCTGAGTTTTGCCTTCAGATGTGGAGGTTGAGAACGTCTCTTGCGGACATAGAAATAAACAGACATCCAAATATAGGTGGGATCAAAGAGGTCGAATCTGATTACCAGAGAAACCAACAGAACAGTTCGGAGATTGTGAAAGATAAACAAGCTCCCAGTCCCAGGATTCTCCTAATTAACAAACCCTAAGCCCCTCACCATTAAGACCTAATACTGGCCCCTCACCCTTCAGGGCTGATGCAGTTCTCGCATCTGGTCCCTTTTCTCTTTTTATAAAAGAACAGACCAGTCCTAAATGCTTTCCCTCCTGGCTTAATTCTTTCAAAGTCGGACAAAGACCACCCTAACCGTGACCATTCCGAAACCACTCACGACCCTCCACATAATCCTCGTCCTCCTAGCCCTTCTCTAACCAACAGGAGCTAGCCTGCCCACCAGGACCCGAACTGCAGCTGCCACCCGCGGTCCAGAGCGCAAGCGCCCCACGTGGGTTTGGGGTCCTTTTCCACGCTGCACCCCCCTGCGGGGGGAGCGGTCTAGGCCGGCCGGAACTACAATTCCCAGGATTCTCACACTCCTACAATTCCCTGCGCGGCGCGGGGAGGGAGGACGGCTGGGAACGAAAGAGCTCAGGGGGATAGCGGGCCAGTGAGCGCCGCTCTTCCTTTTGAAGCGGTTTTGCGTCTGTTTCTGCCGCCAGCGTCGGTGGCGTAGGCGCTCACGCAGGGGCGGGTCGCAGTGTCTGCGGGTGGTGCGAGGTGAGAGGGGAAGTCGCGGCGGCGGTGGCGGCTGGGACAGCAGCAGCCGTGGTGGTGTCAGTTAGGCCGTCGGAGAAATGGGAGACCCGGGCTCGGAGGTGAGTAGGCGGGCGCTGGGCCGCGCGTTCTCAGAGCCGAGCGCGGAGGGTTTGGGGTTTTCCGGATTCAAGGCCTGTGCACGGTAGCGGCCGGGGGCCATACCTACTCGGCGCGTCGGGCTGAGCCCAGCTTTCGGGCCTGGCGCACGTCTGAGCGCGGCACCCGCAGCAACAATGGCCGCCCGGCCGACCCCGGCTCCCTGGCGGGCCCCGAGCTGCCTGTCGCCGCTGCCCTGCCGGCGGGAGCGACGTTGTAAGACAGGGTTGCCCTTCGGTAGTGAGCTTGCATCCTCCTGGGGGACTCGGGGAGTTCTGGGAGCCGGCTCATAGTCAGCGTCCGTCCCTGCAGCCCCATCCACGCCGTGGCGAGACCGAACCCCAGCGACTTCCGTTCCTAGCCAGGGTCGCGTGAAATTGTGCTCAGCTGTCCTCTAGAGCTCTTTGTGTTAATCGTCGCTTTCCTACAAGTACGTGGCTGAATCGATAAGCTTGTGTTGGCTTATTTTGTAGATAATAGAATCTGTCCCTCCTGCTGGGCCTGAGGCACCTGAGTCAACAACGGATGAAAATGAAGATGACATTCAGTTTGTTAGTGTAAGTAGCAGCTGATAATCGGGTTTGTCCCAGAGTAAAAGATTATGGTAAGCCACTGTGTAATTCTAGTTTACCTGGTCATTCATCATTCTGAAATATATTTGAATATCTAATGAATAGTAGACACCGTGGAGTGTGGTATATGGGTTTAGGAAATTACCAAAAGCGGTATCTAAGCAACCACGATAGCTATCATAAAGGGGATGGCCTACAGAATGTGCTGTATACTTAACCGCCTTCATCTAGAGCTGTTTTATACTTAAGATGTAGTAATTCTGATCTCTAAGACTAGGTCTTGAAATGGGGCAACAGTGTCTTCTAAGAGGTGACACAGGAACATGCAGGGAGAGGAGGTGGTAATGATAAGAAAATAGAAAACAAGAGTTGGAAGACTTCACAATTTTAGCATTGTAAAGCTTTATAACATGAAATCAAATAGCTTGAAGACTTCACTCACCTCTGAGATTATTCTGTTTACAGCATAGTACAACCAACCATTGATATTAATAGTGAAGAGTCCTACTTCACTAAGAACACACTGTATTTTTCCTGAGTTTATTCTCTTTGGGACATTAGTTTTCAAACATTAGTAAGTGTAAACACACTAATTCCTTGGCTCCACTCCAGATGTACTGAATCATAATTTCATGAAGGGGTCTGGGAATCTTCATTTTGGAACGAATGCAGGCGCATATGGATCTCTGAAGACACTGTAAAACATTTGTTTCGAAATAGAAGAGAGGGTTATGTATTTGGGGTTGATTTTCATCGTCATTTAATGTTTATAGTGGCTCTGCTTAAAGTGTTATTTTATTATTTTTACCTCATTTTTGCCATAGGGTTTGTGTGCTTACCTAAGGAACCAGGAGTGAGAAATCCCGCTCTCAGGGGATGGCCACATCACAATCCTTTTTCCTCCAATCTCTTCTCAGGAGGGTGGGTACACCCGTGGGCACCCATACATGCACAGGAGTCTGGTGTTCGGGATTCGAACTGTGGTGGACCATGTGGGATTCAGTGTCATAACTTTCACGCCACCTGCTGTCCCAAGTAGTATCTTCGCTAGAGAATACTTTTTGACTCTACTCTTGGAAAGTTCTGTTTTGTTGCAGTGTTG
The DNA here is from genome assembly GCA_026018925.1 of Tupaia tana. Classification (NCBI taxonomy): domain Eukaryota; kingdom Metazoa; phylum Chordata; class Mammalia; order Scandentia; family Tupaiidae; genus Tupaia; species Tupaia tana. Next base: position 105,670,387 of record JAKSZU010000002.1, on the reverse strand, counting down.
TATTAAAGCTGTACAGTTTTTCTTGGAATGTCCCTCTGATGTGTATTTGTAGTTGTTGGTGGGTACTGATGTAAAACTGCTTATAAAACAATACCATTCCCAACATTAGGGTTGTTGTGGCCCTCCATTGTTGTACGGTATTTATTGGGTCATCAGGAAACTCATGACACATTTTTACATAGAAAATTATGGGGACCAGTAGTTGGTGTAATGGCTATGTTGCTGGACCCCCATGTAGTCGACCACTGTTTGAGTCGCGGATCCATGGCTTAAACTCTCGCAGGGCACGTGTGCGTGCATGCGTGCCTGAGAGGAGAATGGAGAAGAAAGTATTGTGGCATTGCCATCCCCGGGGGGTGATTTCTCGCTTTCTATCTCTCTGTCTCTGTCTGGTGAGCGCACACGCCCTAGAGCAAAAAACCTCTTCCAAAAAAGAAAAACATGTCATGACTTTCCCAATGACCTAATATTTAAGAGTCCTTCACGAGATTTTTTTCACTTTCTTGCCCATATCAAATGTGGATTTTACTCTGTTCTTTTTCATTTTGTAAGTATTTAGAGTTGGGGTGTAGGAATGAATTGTAGTCTGCCCCTTTCAGTGTGTATTGAAATATGTTTCAATAGGATTATAGGATACTGTGGTTCTTAAGACATGTTGTAGGTTCTTCCTAAGCCTTGGTGTATTTGTGAACAGCGTTTATGTCAAATATGTCTAGGAATAGCATACTTCTTTATGAACTGTGGCCCTTATTTTGAGAAATACAAACAGAATCTATAAAAATAAGGTTTTTTAAAAAAGTGGTTAGTTAGGACCAGCAGTTGGCGTAATGGCTATGTTGCTGGACTCCCCCGTAGTCAACTGTGATTCGAGTCCTGGACCTGGTGGCTTAAACTCACTCCAGGCGTGTGTGCATGCATGCCCAAGATCCCAAGAGGAGAATGGAGGAGATGGGATTGCGGCGTGACCACCCCCCCCGGGGGGGTGATTTCTTGCTTTCTGTCTCTGTCTTCCTAGGGAGCACATGTGCCCTATAGCAAAAACCTCTCCAAAAAAAAAAAAAAAAAGGTTAATTTCTACACTGTGGAGTGAAGAGTTTGCAGCGTAGATTGTACTATAATGTAGGCCTGTGTTTGGCTGAAATGTGAAAGTTATCATTTAAGTTTATTATTATATCTTCAGTTTACTGGAGGGCGTATTTGTCAGAGACAGATAGAGCGAGATAAAGTGAGAAGGCACCCCACAGGGGGATGACCATGCTGCATTTTCTTTTTCTCTGCTCTTTTTGAATTGTGGCGTGTGCATGCGTGCACACACGCGCGCGCGCACACACACACACATCCAAGGTGTTTTTGAAGACACCATGTCAGGGACTTGAAACACACTGTTGGCCATGTTAGGTATCCAGCTGCCCTAATCATCACACCGTATGGCTGGCCCAATTTAGGTTTTATGTTTTTTATTTTGTTTTTGTTTTTAAGAATTATTTATTTAATTTTGTTTATTATTGTTACTATTATTTTTAATTTGCTGTAGGGCCCGTGTGCAAGAGAGAGAAAACAAGATCCAGGACTTGAACTGCTGTGCACCATGTGGGAGTCCAGCAACTTAATCACCACGCCAGTTGCTGGCCCCATAAGTTTTATTTTAAATTTAGAAAATCAGTTTTATCTTTACATCAAGAATAATGAATGTATTGGAGCCAGCAGGTGGTGTGGTGGTTAAGGGCGCTGGACTCCCACATGACCAAACACGATTCAAGTCCTGGACCTAGTGGCTTGCTTTCTCACTTTTCCTGTATTTCTCTCTCTCTCTCTAGTCAAGTTAAATAATAATAATAAATTAATTAAATAATAATATGAATAAATATGAAACATAATTTGAAAAAATAATAAGGAATGTGCGATGAATGTATATTCAACTTGAGTCAACCACTTACATAATTCTTTTCCCCAAATAGGGATTCAAAGGTTTTCAGCTCCAAATGGTGAAGTGAATTGCATGCTTTAAGTGGAATTACAATACTGAAAGAAAACTATTAAAACTTGTTCTTTCGGGGTCGCTGGACTCTCACCAGGTCAAATCCTGAACCTTTCTCACTTTCCCTGTCTCTCTCTCTCTGATAAAACTGGAAAATAATAACAATAATAAATAAAGTCAAAAAATTCTTTAAAAAAAATTGCCCTTAGTATTTAAGTGGTACTAGTTAAGTAGCAATTAATAATAGCCTAATTCTGTTATTAATTAATTTATTTCAGAGTTTTTTTTCAGTAAGGCTTGTGTGCTCCCCAGACGGAGAAAGAGTCAGTGAGAGGGAAAGTGAGAAATCACCCCCACAGGCAGTGGCCACTCTGTAATCCCTTCTCCTCTGTTCTCTTACTGGGATCTTGGGCATATATGCACACGTGTCCACCCAGTGTGAGTTTCAATCCACTGAGACCTGGACTTGAACCATGGTCAGCCATGTGGGAGTCCAGCAATATAACCACTACATCATCTGCTGGCCCCAGTAATTCTGTTTTAAAACTTATTCGGAGACAGGATCTTCTACTTGTTTCTGTAACCCAGTTCTGTACTTGACTCTAACAGGTAATGCTTATCCAGTAAAGGTGAAGAATAGTTCTCTGTTGAGTTGTTCAGGTACAAAAACATTATTTTGCTGCTTTTGATTTACTCTGACTTGTATTTCTGAGCTCCTGTTAATCTAATTTTCCCACCTTTAATCCACTGTGGCCTAGCAGTTTATCTGTTGTTTGATAAATGCAGAGCGTGAAAGTAAACACAGGTTGCTTTAGGAAAGCAATGATAGAGATGTAGAGGTGCAAAAATAAGCCTTTTCATTTAGATTTTATTGAAATACACATAGAAATGGACAGTTCATACTTATAATTGGTCAGTTTTTTGCAAAGCTAATATTCCTGTGTAAACAGTGTCCAACTCAAGAAACAGAATGTTTCCATACCAAAAACTTTTCATTTAAGTCTTTGTACTCAGTTTAGTTTAGTAGTATGATCCTTTTTCAACTTCTGTCTTTATGGTTTTATTTTTTGAAATAGCAGATATTTACCAGATAAACTTCTTAAAAACTATTTTAGCTAACTACTAATGATGTGTATGTTCACAGTGCTACTGAGGGTATCTTTCATAATTTTGATAACATCACAGGAGATTGAAGTTTTAGCCAAGATTGTTGATATAGTGTATAGAATCATTGAAACTGGGCGGGCCAGCCTGGTGGCCTAGTGGTTAAGGGAGCTAGATACCACATGGCTGATTGCTCACTTTGAATCCTGGCTTAGGGGGCTTAGAAAATGTACTGGGGAGGAGGGGAACCAGCAGTTGGAGTAATGGCTATGTCGCTTAGGTAGTCGACCATGGTTCTAGTCCCGGACCCAGTGGCTTAAACTCATGCTGGGTACATGTGCATGAGTGCCCAAGATCCCAGGAGAAGAATGGAAGAGAAGGGATTACAGTGTGGCCATTCACCCTGGAGGGTGATTTCTCACTTTCTGTCTCTATCTTTCTGGCAAGCGCATGCGCCCTATAGCAAAAAGCTCTCAAAAACAAAACAAAACTAATAGGGGGCCAGCAGGTGGTACAGTGGTTAGGGTGCTGGACTCCCATGTGGCTGACCATGGTTTGAATCTCTGACTCAGCAGCTTGAAACTCACATCGGGCACATGTGCCTACACCATTGCCCAAAACCCAAGAGGAGAGTGGAGGAGAAGGGATTATGGTGTGGCCGTTCCCCCTGGTGGGGGATGATTTCTTATTTTCTCCCTCTAGTGAGCACATGTCCCCTGTGGCAAAATTCTCTTAAAGAAAAAGAAAATCTGTCATGTGTTCTTGTATTTCCCAAATCTCTATAAGGTGGAGAACGGAGAAGTGATTGGGCAGGACCATGCCCTGTTGATGGATGCTTTCTCCTTCTCCCTTATCTCTCTGGAGAGTGCACCTTTATTTTTTAAATTTTTATTTATTTATTTATTTATTTATTTTTTTGTGAGAGATTTTTGCTATAGGGCACATATGCTCATCAGAGAGAGAGAGAGAGGGATAGAGCAACAGAAAGTGAGAAATTTCCCCTCAGGAGGGATGGCCACGCTGCAGTCCCTTCTCCATCCCTCTTGGGATTTTGGGCATGCATGCACATGAGCCTGGCATGATTTTCAAGCTGCTGGGTCTAGGACTCAAACTGTGGTTGACCATGTGGGAGTCCAACACCTAACCCACTGCATCACCTGCTGGCCGTCAAAGAGAAAGCAAGCCACCAGGTCCTGGTCTTGAACCGCGGTCGGTCATGTGGGAGTCCAGAACTTTAACCGCCACACCACCTGCCAGCCCCGCATATTCCTGTCAGAATTTAAGAAAATAAAATGTAGGAGTACTCAAAGAAATCAAGATAACAGTTTCATAATTACCTTTGGAAGCACATAAATCTAGTAGTAATGCTTCAGCCTCAATAGAAGGGAGTCAGGCAAAAGTATGAGAATATACTATGGGTTAGGCACTCAAAGATTCAGTCCCAAGAAATGCAGAGGACCCCAAATAGAATCAACCCAAGAAGATCTTCTCCAAGACACATTATAGCCAGATTGACCAAAACCACAAAGACAAGATACTAAGAGTGGCAGGAGAAAAAAGGCAAGTTACCTACAAAGGGTATCCCATCAGACTAATGGCAGACCTCTCATCGGAAACAATGCGAGTGAGGAGAGAATGGGAAAATATATTCAACGTATTAAGGGAAAAGCAATTTCAACCGAGAATTCTGTACCCAGCAAGGTTATCGTTCATTTGGGAAGAAAAGACACGAACTTTCCCAGATAAACAAAACCTGAAAGAATTTACCAGCACCAGACCAGATCTCCAAGAAGTTCTTAAGGGAGTGCTATGTCAGTAAAATTAAATGCAGACACACAGAAATAAGAGTTCAAAAACTAAGAAAATGGGCAAGTTAATTGTAGGGACAAAATCTGGAGTTGAGTATTATATCCCAGAGTTCAATCTGGAAGATCGTACCTCAACAGAAACAGAAGAAAGACATGAGTCTGAACTGATGAAACGACATTCTGTGACTTGACTAAGATATTGCTGCTTTTCTTCTAAGCTTTGTTGACCGGTTTTAAGGATTTTTATCCTGTCTTGAGCTGTCAATAGATTCATGTACCTACTATTTGAACAAAATACCAACCTGTTTCTAGGCTTCAAATTTCAAGGAAATATCCTTACCAGTTCAAAACTGCCTTTCTTGAAACCACCAGCTGAACTTGCTATTGAAAGTAGTTAGATTACTTATGATATGGTGTGGTCAACAAAATGTTGGGGGAAAAGGAATTGAAGACAACTGTAGACAGCAGAAATAGTGTAACAAGAGAGTGGAATAGGGCAGAGGGTCAGACATGGGATAAAAAACATGTATATGAAAGTAGTAATGGAATTTTATGGATGATAACATGCATGATTAAGCCACTATGCAGTGTACTCTAGAGGGGAAACCACATTTAGTATGTTGTGATGATGCTCAGGAAATGAATGTAAATTAAAAAAAAAATTCAGAGAAAAAAATACTAAAACTGTTAGCAAAATTTAAAGAAAAAACTGTGTATTTGATGACCACAGTAAGCTATATAGTCCCAGCTAGGTACTATTTTATAGTATGTTCATTCTACTCACTGAGGTTTATGCCTAAAGTCAGACATGGGTTCTTGTGTATGTATATATCAGCTGTGCTTTCTATTGCAAATTTAGACAAATTAAGTTCATTAGCAAATCAATTAAATGGGGGGGAAAGGCATAGAAAGCAATCATGGATACCAGAGACAATGGGAGGAGGGTTGGACAGGGCAGAGGGTTAGGGATAGGGAATCAAGGATGGCAAAAAACCAACCAACCAAACAAACAAAAAGAAACGCAAAATATACAAGACATAAGAAATGAAAAATTGTTGATAACACATATGTTGATGTGCTTGATTGAGCCAACAGTGTATTTTGGATGAAAAATTCATTTTGTATACTGTAATGATGTATAGCATATTAATGTTAGAAAAAGAAAAATATTAATAAAAGAATATACTATGGGTTGATGTCTTGGAGCTGTAATTTGTTGAATAAATAAAAATAGTGTTGGAGGTCATTATACTCAAAGCAATGAGTTAAGTAACTTAGAACTACAAAAAATTAGTTGTAAATATATTCTGATCTTAAGTATCAGCACTTTTTTCTTAAGAGAGATTTTTGTTGTAGGACACATGCACTTGCCAGAGAGACAGGCAGAAAGCAAGAGATCATCCCCTGCAGCAAAGGCCTCGCTGCAGTACCTTTTCCTCTCGTGATTTTGGGCATGTACACACACACTCCCGGCGTGAGATTTAAGCCACTGGGTCTGGGACTCAAATGTGGTTGACTGTGGGAGTCTAGTGATGTAACCGTTATGCCATCTGCGGGTCCCAAATAGCACTATTTTAGTGTGCATAATGAGATAGGTGAGAAGTATGCAAATGGTTCTTACAGAAAGTAGAAAGTTCTTGTAAGAAGTACATAGTATGGGGCTGGCAGGTAGGGGTGGTTGAGATACTGGACTCACATGGCCAGCCATGTTTTGAGTCCTGGACCTAGTGTCTTGCTTGCTCACTTTCCATCTCTCCGGTCAAATTAGAAAGAATAATAATGATAATAAAAAATTAAATAAAAATATTTAAAAAAAAGATTTAATTCCATTTATTACTATTATTTTTTAATTTGACCAGAGAGAGAGAGAGAAAGGAAAGGCGTGAAAACTAACTGCCAGGTCTGGGACTCAAACCATGGTTGGCCATGTGGGAATACAGCACCTTTAACCACCACGTCACACGTCGGCCCAATAAAAATAATTTTTAAAAAGTACATAGTATAATGAAAAAAGACTTGAAAATTGTAGTTTATCTCTTGGTTTAGGTAGTAGTTGGTATTTCTATGTGCTTAAGGGGCATTTTTGAGTAGAAATAGAAAAGGCATCAGAATGGGAACAGTATTTATTGTAGTTCTGGTTGATAGGTTTTTGTTTGTTTTTTTTTAACTGGGAGCAGAAAGGATGGGCCATAAAATAAAAATGCTAGACTAAATTTGAACTATAAAGTAGGCAGTTGGGAACTCTCTGAAATTTATGAACTAGACAGGACTGTTGAAATAAACTATGGTCCTAACTTTTCTACATGGAAAAAGTGACATGAATTTAGAATTTTAGACTAGGTTTTTGTATTTATGTTCAAATCGTATCTTTTGTTTTAGATCTTTTTTTTTTTATTTGGGGGAAATTCCTTTTTTGTAGACCATATTTGCTCTTTCCCATTAGTAGCAAACTGGAGTTCTGACTTTCAGAATCAGTTGTCTAGTAACAGGAATGAAAGCTTTTTATTACAAAATTTTTCTAAAAACTTGGAGTATGAAGTCAGCGGTTCCTAATACATGCTTTTGTATGTGCCTCTGTCCCTAAATTGTGTATTGCAGTAGAATCCTTTGGTTTTGTTATGGTACTAGAAGGGCGGAAACAGATGATGGCTTACTAGTTGATAGATAGTGCTAATTGAGATAAAATATCTAGTAATTGGAGGACCACATGCATTTCTACTTGTAAAAGATAAAAGTAGTCATTATAAATACTTTTCCTTATTTTGTTTTTAATTTGCCGCAGGGCATGAAGGTTTACCAGGGAGAGACAGGATGAAAATACCTTTTAGGGGATGGGGTCATGCCACAGTCACTTCTCCTTCATTTCTTCTATTTTTTTGTAATGTGAGTGCACATGCACCCAGCTTTTTCTTTTTTTTTTTTTTAAGAGTGATTTTTGTTATAGGTTGCATATGATTGCTAAAGAGAAAGCGAGAAATCACCCCCCTCCCCCCACAGGGGGAAGGGTTATGGCCACACTGCCATCCCTTCTCCATTCTGTTTTTGGAATTTTGGGCATGCACACACACGCATATGCACCCAGTTTGAGTTTCAAGCCTCTAGGTCCGGGACTCAAACTTGGTCAGCTATGTGACAGTCCAGCTCCTTAACTACTACACCACCTGATGTACCTACACCCACAACCAGTTTGTTTTTCAAGGCATTGGGTCTAGGGCCTGAGCCACGGTATCAACCATGTGGGATCCAGGTTCTTTAACCACCAGACCATTGGCTGACCTTGACAACTTTTTTTCTTAGCTGTATTCTGAATTTTATTTTTGGCGGGGAATTAGGAACTTGTTTTTGGTTATTGTTATGAAAGACTCAAGAGTAGGGGCAATAGCAGGTAGTCTCTTTTCTTATATTGAAGGATGAGAAAATATGCTATCTCAGCAACAAATAAGAAACATTGATTTAAAAATAATATCTACGGGGCCAGCAGGTAGCATGGTGGTTGGGGTGTTGAACTCTTACATGCCAACCATGGTTCAAGTCCCAGACCTGGCAACTTGCTTGCTTGTTTTCCCTCCTCTGTGTCTGTCTCTGGTCAAATTAGAAAATAATAATAAATTTAAAATAAAAATAACTAATATTTTTACTTTGAATTGTCTTAGAATTACAGGCTATACATTCAACTCTGTATTTAGATAACCAGATCTCTGTACCTTGCTCAGTTTTCTTATCTGCTAGTGGAATACCAGCAATGATTCAGTATCATACCTTTTTTTTTTTTTTTTAAGAGAAATTTTTGTTATAGGGCACATGCTGGGGAGACAGAGAAAGACAGAGATGGGAGGTGAGAAATCAACCCCCCAGGGGAATGGCCACACCACAGTCCCTTCCCCTCCATTCTCCTATTGGGATCTCCTGTTGGGCACACACGCAACTGGCATGAGTTTCAGTATGGCAGATCTGGGAATCAAACCTAGGTCAACTATATTGGACTCCAGTGACGTACCGATTACGCCACTGCTGGTCCCTGTTTCAGTGCCATACCTTTAAAACAATATGTTGAGGATTAAATAAAATAATGTACATGAATAGCTTAACATAGTGCCTGCTACAGGCTCAATGATAGCTACAAATTAGTAGTAAAGTAAATGAAGTACTAATGTTTTTTTCTTTTTTTTTGGAGAGGTTTTTGCTATAGGGCGCGTGCGCTCGCCAGACAGACAGAGAGAGACATAGAGACAGAAAGCGAGAAATCACCCCCCAGGGGGGATGGTCACGCCGCTATCCCTTTTCCTCCATTCTCCTCTCGGGATCTTGGGCACACACGCGCCCGGCGTGAATTTTAAGCCACCGGGTCCGGGACGCGAACCGCGGTCGACTACGTGGGAGTCCAGCGACATAGCCATTATGCTAACTGCTGGTTCCCGAAGTACTAATGTTTTGATGCCGTAAGTTCATTATGGTGGATGTGTTTTCATATCCCCTATAAAAATGGGCTATAGTGTGTGCTATTTGTAAGTAAGTAATCATTCCTTTCAGAGTGCTTGTCTTTCCTTATTTTCCACTCAATCTAATTGCCTTTTATTATTTTTAAATTTTCTTTGCCAGAAGGCATGTACACTCACCAGAGGGAAAGACACAGTGAGACAGAGAGAAAGTAACTCCCCTGTGGGGCATGATCACGCTGCAGTATCTTCTCCGTTTCAACATTTTATAGGGATTTTGGGCACCCAGCATGTTTTACTTTTTGAGGCTACCAGGGGTGGGCTTTGAACTTTGGTCGATTATGTGGGGTTTAGCTCCTTTAATCACTAAGCCATGGGCCAGCCCAATCTCTTTGCCCTTCTGGCAGTCTGTTTCCTCATCTCATTTTATCACTTTTAATATTTAATAATTTGTTAAGTGAATGAATGAATATTCTAAATGACTTCTGTTTCATCTTGGTTTTCAATTTTCTATCCTGGTTGGTTTTTTTTCTCCTCTTAGTTAGTTTGAATCATATGAAATTGTCTTTTGTTTCTGGACCAGAAAGAAAGGGAAATGAGAAAGCAAGCCTCCACGCCCAAGACATGAACCGTGATCAGCCATGTTTGAGTCAAGTGCTTTAACTACCACACCACCTGCTGACCCTTAGGGATTTTATTTTTTATGATTTTTAAATTTTATTTATCATCATTATTTTTTAAAAGAATTATTTAACTTTATTTATTTCCTTATTTATTTATTTATTTATATTTGACCAGAGAGGGACAGTGAGTGAGTGAGTGAGTGAGAGAGAAAGCGAGAAAGCAAGCCATTAGGTCCGGGGCTGGAACTGTGGTCAGCAATGTGAGAGTCTAGTGCCCTTAACCACCATACCACTTCCCGGCCCCATGATCATTATTTTAATTTGCTACAAGGCACATGCACTCTCCAGAGAGAGAGAGAGAAAGTGAGAAAGTAAGTTCCCAGGTCTGGGACTTGAACCGTGGTTGGCCATATAAGAGTCCAGTGCCTTAACAACTACACGACCTGCTGGCCACTTATTTTAGGTTTTTGTGATAGCACTCTTGCATTCACCAGAGAGAGAAAGAGGGAAAATGAGAAGTTAATCCCCAGAGGGGATGGCCACTCTGTAATCCCTTCTTCTCCATTATCTTCCCTGGATCTTGGGCACACACGCACACATGCCCAGTGTGTTTTAAGCCACCTGGTCTGGTACTTGAAATGTAGTTGGCCATGTAGGAGTCTAGTGACATAACTGCTACACCACCTGCTGGTCCCTTCAAAATATTTTTAAAAATTTTGCCAGAGTATACGTGTGCTCTCCCAAAAGAGGCAGAGATAGAGCAAAAGCAACCCCCATGGGGAATGGTCATGCTGTGATCTCTACTGTTTCCTTTTTTCCTCTTTGCAGGATTTTGGGAATGCTCACACAAGCCTAGACCTGGATTTTTTTTTTTTTTTTTTTTTTTTTTTTTTAGCTGCTGACTTTGGTGCTTGAACTATGCATTTTGCCATGTGGGATCTCGCTGCCCCAACTACCACGTCACCAGGTGGCCCATTTCGACTTCTTAGTTTTAGGTATAGGGTACATACGATCACTGGAAAGGGAGGGAAGAAGGGAAGAAATCATCTTGGGGAATGGTAACTCCACAAACCCTTCTCCATTCTCCTGGAATTTTGGGCATGCAGTCACATGTGCCTGGCTTATTTTTCCAAGCCACTGGGCCTAGGACTTAAACTCTTAGCCATGTGGGATGAAGCTGCCTTACCTATCAAATCACTTGGCTGGCCCTGCAGGTTCTTCTTCTTTTTTTTTTTTTTAAGAATTATTTTATTTAACTTTATTTACTTTAAAATTTGACCAGAAAGGGACAGAGAGAGGGAGGGAGGGAGGGAGGGAGACGGGAGGGAGGGAGGGAGGGAAGGAGGGAAAGAAAGTGATAAAGCAAGTCGCCAGGTCCAGAACTTGAACTGGGATCAGCCATGTGGGAGTCCAGCATCCTTAACCATCATGCCACCTGCCAGCCTTTGTCTTATCATTTCTTATTTGTGTTCCGCTGCTTTTATTCTTTTTTTTTTTTTTTTAGTCACCCATAGGCTTCCTTTTCAGAGACCTTCTTGCCAATCCCAACAATACATACATGCTAGATTGGTTTGAATAACCGTTCCTGGTTTATAAATTTTCTCAATTATTTTCTAGGAAGGACCATTGAGACCTGTTCTTGAATACATTGATCTGATCAGCAGTGATGATGAAGAACCTAGCACTTCTCATAGTGATGTAAGTACATTAATTGTGATATGCATTTCTCCATTTGTGTTCATTTAAGAGGAAATCTTTAAAGAGGGTTATCAAATCAATGGTGGCTATGTTTAGGAGCTATATATAAGAGTTTTAGAGATCTGCCCATTTCTGTTGGAATGTACCTTAATAGGTAGTCAAAGGACTCTTTCGCCCACATCTTGGTTTTCTTCCTCTGCTTTTAGTGAGGATGTGGAAAGATAACATGACTCTGGGGTGTTCAGGTCTTGGAGGTGATACTCTGATGAATAGGAAATTGAATAAAAACTGCAAGATTTTGGCTTCTCTTCTTCTCCTTTCCTATACTCTTATCAGGTGCCCTATAGATCTGGATCTTTTTCTTTCAGAACCACGTGGCCACAGAAAGCTTGTTTTATCTTGGAAGAAAGGATATGTAGAGATTCTTTAGGAAATGGAATGTGGAAAGGAATTTATAGGTGATATATTATCTCACTTGTCATGCCTTTTAATTTTTTTCTTTCCCTCACGTATTTAAAGTTACTAATCTTACCTGTCACTACTGGTTATGGGTTTGACCCTTATACCAATATTTTCCTTACTCTGAAATTAAATAGCTAAGCTTTTTTTTTTTTTTTTTAGCAAACTTGCCTTTTGTCTTTGCTGTAGCCCACATTTCTGTCAGTGTGTTGTTTTCTCAATGGATTAGAGAACTGGCTCTTATTTATGGTGGCCATAAAGGTTCTTGCTCTGTGATAAAGGGAATTAAGGCTTAGATTTGGAATACAAATTTCTGGGCTTGAGTCCCCAGTTTTTACTCCTTATTCATTCTGTGACTTTAGATAAATTAAGTAATATTTTTTTAAAGAATTATTTATTTACTTTTATTTATTCATTCATTTATTTTCATTTGACCAGAGAAAGACACACACAGAGAAGGAAAGTGAGAAAGCAAGCCACCAGGTCCAGGAATCAAACCGTGGTTGGCCATGTGGAAGTGTTCAGTGCCTTAACCACCTTGCCACCTGCTGGCCCAATTAAGTTATCTTTTAACTTCAGGTTTTTTTAATTAAATAGTATAAGACCTACCTCACAGGGTTGTTGTGAGGATGAAATGCGGTAACAAATATGTTTGCTCTTTGAAAACTTTTTAAACCATAAAATAGGACTATACAGTTGGAGTTTTGTTATTTCTGGAGATTGAATAACAGAATTTTAAAGAAGGGGCTTAAAAATGACTCCAGTGGGTGAGTTTTAGAGATTTTAATTTTCCTTCAAAAGTGGAACTCTTCTCAAGTTTTTCCTGCCATCATTTACTTGTTGACATACAAATGTGTTGAATGGGATTTTTCCTTTTATTATTAATTACCAGTAGTCTCACCACCTCTTATCATGGTACCAAACAGCAAGCCAGGTATTACCACTTGAATTGAACTTGTTTTTACTCTTTTTCTTGTGAACAGACTTCCAGGTTAATAGCAGTATGTGATATTGGGTCTTTGGGGTAGTGAAGCTTGTGGATTTGACTTCTTTGATACCTGTGTGGCCCTTAGTGGATTGCATCGTTCATTAATTATAATAATTTTGAAAATTGGGTTCTACTTACTGGACATGCATCTCTGCACTTAAAAGTTAACATATTAAAAGCGTATTTTTTTTCTTCCTTGGTTTTCTTGTTTATGTGGATAACCCAGAGAATGCCTGAATCTAAGGTGCCATCCACTGAGAATCATCGCCCAGAAATGTGCTCTAGCTGCAGTGTTCCTCTTCCTATGGGAGACAGCAGCTTCTCCTCTGGGAGTTGCTCCAGCAGTCCACAAAGGATAGTTTCTCAACCTTCCTCTGTTGGGAGCACATTGGAGAATCAGAAAAATGATAAAAATAACTCAGATATTAAGATCTCTGAGACAGAGCCACTTAAACTATCACAAAATTATCAGACTCAGCCATCATCTGCACTTCTGGTTCCCCAAGAATCTTTGGCCTCTTCTGAGGTCAAGGAGGATTCACCTATAGAGTCGTCTTCAGCTTCACAGCATGGACAGGATGCCATCCTCTATCTCCAGACACAAGTGGCTGAGATGTCCCGAGTGATTCGTGATCTGCAGTCCAGAAGCTGTTTTAGATTTCATCATTCTAGGCCAAATGAAAACTCAGTTCCTTGGGACATCTCTACTTCTAAGGAGGAAAATTTATCCACAGTTGAAGAAGAAGCTGATTACAAATCCCCATCAGCTGATGATAAAGGTCAGCCAGCTGACCCCAGCCAGTCTAGTTTCACAGGTCTTTTGAAGAGAATGGAACAAAGAGGTGTTATAAAAAGGGTAACATTACAGTCTGAAGCAGAGTCCTGTGAGGGGAAACCTGATTGTGTGACTTCTAAAAAACGTTTGGTTCCTCCACTGCATCCTCTTCTGAGAATTGCCACCACTGAGGTTTTTAAAGATCCTGCTGATTGCCATCCTTCTTCCTTCATGGGACACAGAGTATATCCTGTGGCCAAGGACACATCTCCTTTCCAACCAAATCCACCAGCTGAGGGCCCTATTGTAGAAGCATTAGAACACAGTAAAAGAGGAAACACAACATCCCCCCTAGATTCTACCTCAAAAGAAATGGAGGTCATGGGTTGTAGATTCTACCATGCTGCCTCCATTGCAGCACGAGCTGCTAGCTACATGGCCTATATGACTCAGTATCAGCGTAAACTGTGGGAAGACATGGAAGATCTGGTTCATGACCCAGAGTTTGATCGTGGAAAAGCAAGATGTATAATATCTGATGGTATGGATGCAGGTCTTTGGCAGCTTTGTACTACTAGGGACATAATGGACTCTGTAGTCAGAGTTATGGCCATGGCAGTAGACTATAGAAGGCAGGCTTGGCTCCGACTTACATCTCTTCCTAAGAAAACCCAGGAGAAGATCTCACACTTGCCATTTGATGGTACTTCCCTATTTGGACAAGATGTGAATGCTATTGTTGCAGAAGAAAACAGTATAAAAGAAAATGATTATAAAGATCACAGTAAATACTATAACCAGCATCGATACTTTTATACTCATGATCAGAAAGCACATTACCACAATAGAGGATACTCTAAAGGAGATTGGTACAAACCCCGAAATCACCCCTACAGATACAGAAAAAAGGGAGAGTCTCCAGAACGCTATGGATACAAGAATTAATAACCTGTTAATATTCGATGGAATAGTCATTCAAGATTCTAACCCTTTTACTTGATCCTTTCCTCTCAAACAGGATCTATAGGTAGGAGTCATCTCAAAAACTTAATGCATATCTGGAATGATAACAACTAATATTGGACTTTTGGGATGAAATTTATAATAAAGGGACTCATGCTTCATTGGCCAAGTAAGCTGTAGAGACTTTCTGTAAGGAGGGTTGGACAAAGGTTTATCTATTATTTCTGGTCCAAAATATGTCCAGTGGAAGACACTCAGGAATCTGAATCCTCTTGTGATTAATTAAAAACAAAAACAAAAACAAAAAACAACTACTTAGATTTGTTCCTCAGGAAAATCTTACTGTTAAATTGAGGACTAGCAGATTTTGGATGTAGAAATAAATATTAGACCTCTGTTTACTAAGACCAGAGGTAAATCGTTCATTTTTAAGTCATTAGTGCTTCCTTATTCATGTTTCAGCTTTCAAATCTTCACAAAATGACAAATTTGTTACAATCTCTTATGTCAATATGATCAGCTTACCAAGAGTTCATACTACTATCAAGATCTGTGAGACTTCGATCAGTTAGCAAGCTGAGTGTCAGCTGGAAATCAAATCAAATTCTGCGAAATTCATTTTGCTTCCAGTTGGAATGGCTGGATGCCACAGGTCTGCTATGGACTCCATCTGGAAAAAGACTTTTCTACCTGTATCATTTCTGTAGAACATTGCATAGTAACTATCTTCATCAAGACTCACATGTCCACCATACCATCGCCACTCATCAATCTACATGTGAGAGAATTCTTTTGTTTTCTTCAATTCTAGTAGTCTTTGACCTATCAAGCTCTCATATCTACAAGGTATGAGACCCAGTCATGGTGTTTTCTCACTATAATATGGGCCTTTGACCAGGATGGCCTTCTTAAACAAACCTACCTTCTAAAGCATTAAATTTTTTGAGCTTGATAGTATGTCACACTTTAAGTACAGAGAAGATAATGCACATCAGGACCCTGGAAATAAAGGATGTTATTCACACCATCCAGGGATGCAAATCTGAACTTGAAGAGCAAGAATTTCAAACATGCCTGACAATCTGGTCCTCTTTATGTAATAAAGAGGAAGCTATCAATCTAGATTGTTGTAAACATAACTGTGGATGTAGGGAAGATTATAAGCCACAGTTCTGTTTCTGGATATCTGTTTAAAGGATGATATCCATCAATGATTTATTGGAGAGATTGACATCAAGTCTTCATTGATTTTTTTGGTTAATTGGTTACTTCACATAGTCAGACTTTTAAACTAAGAGGTGACATCTTTTTACTTCTGATTATTCCCAATAATAGTTTTCCACCATACTGAAACTGACAGCAGATACCTCAGTTTTATGTCCTACAGTATCTTCTCAATCTCAAGGCAGTGACTGTATGGTATATATCAGCCCTTAAATCCTTGGCTTTAAAGCATGACTTTAGGAATGGAGGGAAATTCCAAGTTTGAAGAGATTAAATATAACTTAGTTGGCAGTGGAAAAAAAAAATTATTCACAAACTGTAACTTCTCGGTTTGTCAAGTTATCTTTCTTTCTTCGTCTGCTTAACCAGGGTGTTGGCGTATACTATTAGTAGAGTATAGAGTGTTAGGGTTTACATGGTTTCCGTTTCTTCCTGCTGTAGTTCTTGCAGTAGTGATTGACATTTTCCCAAGGATCTCCCTTATTAATAGTTTTTTGGAGGTTCACTCCCCCTCCCCTTTATAACCATATTCAGCACCCTTTAAAAAAATCTGCTTTTCTTTTTACTTGTATTATAGAAGTTGAATTTCTCTAATTGGTAGAAGATACTTTGTTTTGTCACATTATTTCAGGGCACTGTTTTGATTCTATTTGTCATATTTGTAGATTAAGCCTAACTAGTCTTTTTTTTTTTTTAAGAGAGATTTTTGCTATAGGGTGCATACACTTGCCGGAGAGACAGAAAGCAAAAAATCATCCCCCAGGGAAGATGGGGATGCCCAGTCCCTTCTCCTTCATTCTCTTCTTGGGATTTTGGACACATACACACATGTACCGCCATGAGTTTTAAGCCACTGGGTCTGGGACTTGTACTGTAGTCAACTACATAGGAGTCTAGGATGTAACTGTTATGCCATCTACTGGTCCCAAGCCTGGCTAGTCTTTTTTTTTTTTTTTTTTTTTTTTTTTTTTTTTTTTTTAAGAGACTTTCCAGTAAAACCCTGAAAACCTGCTAGGCAAATTCTAAAAGAGTTGTAACACTGCCAAGCCTGACTAGTTTTGATAAAGGAGATGAATTTGCACCTTGAGCCACATCATATCTTAAAGTTAATACTTACCTTATTTTCCTGTATTTTAAAATTTTACTTCCACGTTTTTAGGTCTATGACAGTGCTTTACAAACTGATTTTCAAATTGAACTCTAGAAGAATATTGCTTTACTTAAAAAGAAGCATAGACCTAAGAAATTACATGTAGATTTTTGTCGCTCATAATACTAATATATACTGCACCAGTAGCAAGTTCCCTAGATATTATCACTGTAATTCTCTTCTGTGAAATGCCAGCTTCTAGGGAAATCACTGGAGAGAGACCTCAGAACTGTTTGATGTGGCTGGATATAAGTGTTTTTGACTAGGTAGGACTCTTTCAAATTCTTTCTTTTACATTTTCCTCCCCTGAATTAGATGTAGTATCACAAACTTGGTGACGTTTTAAATACCATTATGTTCCACTAACTAAACCAATATAAATGATGCTTGAAGATAACGATTCTCTGAAATTTTTTGGCATTTCAGTTTACAACAGTAAATTGTGCTGAAAACACACACACACTTTGCACCTTACCTATTTTTAAGTGTACATACAGTCCAATGGTGTTAACTATGTTTACATTATTGTGCTGCTCCTTTCTAAAATATTTGTAAGAATATTGCTATTCTTTTTTCCTCTTGGTAATATTTATGTTGCTCACTAATAAAGTAACAGTAAAATTGCTTGACCACGTAGATATGCTTAAAAGTCTCCATAGAATTCAGTATTTCTGAAAATAAAAAAGTAATGGAAAATTTTTTTATTTATTTTCTTTCTTCTGTGAGAGAGAGAGAGAGAGAGAGGCAGGCACCCTGACGGGTCCTCAGGCCGCAGTCCACCACCAGCCAGGATCACGGGCAGTTGTACAAACCCTGGCATGTACAAGGAGGCCTCAGGATATGAACTTGGACCTTCCTGTGTGGGTCTGGCATTGCAGAATATTGTGTTAATGCTGGTCCAGTAACAGTCTTTGTAGATTAGTTTCTTGACTGCAGAGAAATAATATCCTTATTCTCTTTTTTTATTTTAAACTCCCTGGTATACTTGAATGATGATGTTTTAAAACTAAAAGTGGAAACTTGGCCTAGGGAGACAATTTTAGTAGACAAGTCCAATAAAGTATAGAATTCATAATTAGGTAATACATTGTACCTGTCATGTGCAGAGCCTGTGATAAAGTTTACTATTAGGCCAATCTCTGCAGTTTAAATACCTCTAGGTTTTCTAGAAGACCTAGGGATAGTTTTAGGTTTAATGATTTGGTATTCTCAAAAAAGGATATGTCTTATAATCCTTTTTCCTTTAAAATGTTATTTGACTAGACATAAAATGTATATGAAGAAGGTATCTTTTTTGTAGTTCCTGTTTATAGAGAAATACTGTTTCCATTAATTGTTATTTGAAGTGCCTTTTTACATTTCTCATTTTTGTTTAAAACTTAATTTTTGATGTCTTGCGTATATGGCTGGTATTTATGTGAATTCTGTACAGTGATTTATTCTCATAGTTTATTATCTTCATCTGTACAATTGCACTATCTAAATGTACTTTCCTTCTGAATGTTAATTTGTTTTCTTTATGGCACTGTTGATTCATTTCAGAAGGTCATAGAGTATACCTCCCTCCCCTTTATTTAATTAACTTCACAGTAGTTCTTTTAGTTGTTAGTGACTGGCCCAGTTTTCTAGTTATTAAGGTAGCTGATATGTGTATGTATTTACCTGTTTAAAAGAAGCAAGGACATTTAAAAAATAATTTTGCTGACACTTTCTTTTGCCTTTTTAAAGATTGTGTGACAGCTGCTTTTTCAGTTTAAGTACATTAAACTTTTTTTTTCTTGTGTGGCGACTTCCTTATCAGTATAATTCTGTTTATTTACTGAAACCTCAAAATAGTATTTTGAGGTGGTTGTAAACGTTTTCAGGCTATTTGGATACTATTTAGTACCCCTGGTTAGTACTATACTAATAATTTCCTGAATGATACCTAAGTGACCTGATTGATAATGTCCTTAAGGGCCTGATACACCCAGGATAACCTCTCAGGTACTGTAAACAAGGAAGTTGAAAATACACATGCCGGAATCCCTTCCTGTTTGTAAAACTAGATACTGATGTGGGTGAACATAGAGTTAAGTGAAACATTTATTCTTGAAAATACAATTAACGTTGACTCTTTGAAGTTATAGATTAGGTTTTTGCAGGAATAGTTTAAAGATTGCAATAAATGAAAACTTTTTTTTAAAATGTAAGGCCTACTTTGTCCCAGACTTGAACTGTTTAGGTTCCTTTGTTTTTTGAAATTTTTCATTATGTACTTCATGTTAATAAATAGTTAAATAATTGGTTGTCTGACATATGTGCACTTTATGCATATCATTCAGTTGGCCAGATTCATTCTATATAATTTCAATTTGGTGGATATACCAGTCAGTTCTTCACTTTATGCTTAAGAAAATATATAAATGGAAGTTATCAGTAAACTGATAATGGTTACTGTATTGAGCAAAATCTTTTTGTGGGTTTTCTAGATAAAATGAGTTTCATAAACCATTAAAATGTGCTTTTGAGGAATATCTTTTCCTGGATAATTGCGAGACTATTGTTTTATTAAATCTGTCATTCGTCAGTGGGATATTTTTGTATTTGTCTTTTTAGTTGTCTGTTGTAAAGAACATTTTTTTTTGTAGTAGCATTTGGTGCCATTGAGATATCTTACTACTATAAATTATATTTGCTTCCTGTAGAATATATTTTAAAGTGGTCACAGTATGACCAAGTGCTTTTGATACTGTTAAGGTTATCAGTTATTTTATTCTTTGTATTGCTATTTTTTTCCCCTTTACACATCACCTTTTCCTAAAAGGATGTCTGATCTTCCCTAATCTCTTTGGATACTAGCTTGATTTTGATGTGGCTTTGTATTCACATGTTTGGGGTTTTCTTTGGAGAGGGTTTTTTTTTTTTTTTTTTTTTTTTTTTTTTTTTTTTGCTATAGGGCGCGTACGCTCGCCAGCCAGACAGAGAGAGAGACAGAAAGCCAGAAATCACCCCCCGGGGGCATGGCCACACCACAATCCCTTCTCCTCCATTCTCCTCTTGGGATCTTGGGAACGCACGCACACGCACCCCACGTGAGTTTATGCCCCTGGGTCCGGGACTCGAACCATGGTCGACTACATGGGAGTCCAGAGACATAGCCATTACGCTAACTGCTGGTCCCTGTATTCATATGTTTAAATACCATGTCTGCAGTGTTATTGTAAGGTTTTCTGGTTTCTCTGATGTCTGGTTGAAACCAGTTTTGTCTTCAAACTATTCCCTGGCTATTGAACTTTCAACTGTTTTTAAATGCTTTTTTGTTTAATAATAGTACTACTTTCTCATTTCTGTATATTCTTCACACACGTATTATTCTGTACAGTTTATGGTCAGATTAGCATATAAATATTTTAAAGCTCATTGCCATGAACTTATCTGTAATACAGTTTTGATAATATTACATCTTATTGATAACTAGTTTTCTCTAGTTCTTAAGGGCTTTTCTGATTTTGTTGAGTTAACTATTTCCTAATAACTTGTTGGATTTCCTGATTCTTTGCCAAGAATTCCACAAGAGTTCTCAGATTGTACTTTCTTTTGTGACTTTGGAGATCTCTCAAGTTGTATTGTTTTGAAGTTATCCTGAGTATATTCCTTGGTAGAAGTAAAAGTAAATGTTATATATGTTTTTTAATTTTGTTTTTTGAGAGATTTTCGCTATAGGGCGCGTGCGCTCGCCAGACAGAGAGAGACAGAGGGACAGAAAGTGAAAAATCACCCCGCTAGGGGGGATGGTCACGCCGCAGTCCCTTCTCCTCCATTCTCCTCTCGGGATCTTGGGCATGCACGCACACGCGCCCGGCGTGAGTTTTAAGCCACCGGGTCCAGGACGCGAACCGTGGTCGACTACGTGGGAGTCCAGCGACATAGCCATTACGCTAACTGCTGGTTCCCTATATTTTTTAATTTTTAAAGATTCTGCTTTGACCTTAAATACTTCAAGTATTATTTATTTTATGTTCTGTTACTAGTCCTTTTGTAAGACTATACTGTTTTTCCCTGTGAGTTGTCATATGCTGTTTTATTTCATTACTTATAGAAGTGGCTCTATCATGGCATTCAGTTTTAAGGTTAGACCTCTTTTTAATTCCCATTTTTGTCTATGATGGCTATGTTTCACACTACCTTGATTAATGATGTGTTAAATAACTATCAAGTTTGTGGTTCCTTTATACCTCTTTTATTCAATCATTTTTTTTTTCATTCATTTAATTTTAATTTGACGAGAGAGAGAGAGAGAGAGAGGTGATAAAGCAAGCCACCGGGTCCAAGACTTGAACTGTGGTCAACCATGTGGGAGCATCCAGCACCGACCGTAATCACCACGCCACCTGCATGTCCCCTTATACGTCTTTTAATTAGTGAGGCAATTACGATGTAGATAGTGGAGTTTAAAAGTCTCTCTAAGTCACTAAACACAGTTTCATATTTACAATTCCATTATTTTTTACATATCTAGTTACATTAAGGTTTCTGCTCTGTTAGATGTGCAGTTCATTTCTTTGCTTGGGTAGAATATAATTTGTAAGTAGCCTCATTTAGAGTCTTAGCACAGAATTGCCAGTGTATCAATCAGTCTTTAATGACTTATCAGTCTTTTTTTCTTTCTTTTGTTTTTTTTAAGAGAGATTTCTGCTGTTGGGCATGTGCATTTGCTGGAGAGTCAGAGAGAGAGAGAGCACGTGTGAGCAAGAAATCAACCCCCCGGGAGGATGGCTATGCCCCAGTCCCTTCTCCTCCATTATCCTTTTGGGATTTGGGGCATGCTCACACACACGCTTGGCTTGAGTTTTAAGCCATAGCATCCAGATTCAAACCATGGTCGACTCTGTGGGAGTCCAGCAGTGTGACCATTATGTCATCTGCTGGTTCCTTTATGCCATCTGCTGGTCCCTTTTCACCATCTCCTGGTCTCTTTTCTTTAATGGCTTACAACCGCTCCTAAATATTCTGACAGGTCTTGGAAGCACCTTGATTGCCTTCTTCCTGCCTGACAAGGAAGTAGAAAAGAAAGTCTGTATTTATAGAGCCTGTTCATACCAACTGTGTGCTAGTTGTAAGACACTCTTGAGTAGAAATTCATCCTTACTTGGCAGGTGAGAAAGTGAAATTTAAGTCATTAAGCAACTTGCTCAAGTGATGGAACTGAGCTTCTTCCAGAGTGTAAGTTCAACATTGTAATAACTGCCTCCAAGTGTTTTTCCATACCCTACTAAAATCTTACTTTTCTAATCAATTAATTTTATTATTATTATTATTTTTTTAGAGAGAGATTTTTGCTATAGGGCATGAGCACTTGCTGGTGAGGAGGGAAAGTCAGAAAGTGACAAATCACTCCTCAGGGGGGAATGGCCACACTATTCTTTCTCCAGTCTCCTCTCAGGATCTTGGGCATGCATGCACGTGTGCCAGTGTGAGTTTAAGTCATCGAGTCCAGGACTCGAACCGTGGTCAACTACATGGGAGTCTAGTGACATAACCATTATGCCATCTGCTGGTCCTGATCAAGTTTATATACTCTATCCTTTTCTTTCCTGAACTTACGGCTGTATGTTCATCCCTTGGTACTTTGATGTCTTATGTGAACTAATTCTTGGTTATTTGATTTTTTAGATCTGGAATCCTATCCTCTTTGTTCCTCCATTGAAGTTTCACTGTGCTGGACTAAGTATTCTTCATTCACAGTTCTTGGCTTCTGTTTCATATATTGCTTATTTATATTCATTTTAAGTACTGATTGTTTCAGTCATAATTCTTATTGCTGCTTTTTTCTTTGTTGTACTTTTTTTTTTTTTTTGGAGAGGTTTTTGCTATAGGGTGCATGCACTCGCCAGAAAGACAGAGACAAAAAGCGAGAAGTCATCCCCCGGGGGGATGGCCATGTTGCAGTCCCTTCTCCTTCATTCTTCTCTTGGGATCTTGGGCCCGTCCGAATATGCATCTGGCGTGAGTTTAAGCCACCAGGACCCGGACTTAAACCATGGTTGGCTACATGGGAGTCCAGCGGCATAGGCATTATGCCAACTTCTGGTCCCTGTTGTACCTTTCTTGTTTGAAATATTCACTTAAACATTTCATTCACTGGCCTCTTGAGGATATTGACTTAATGGAGGGAAGATGAAATTCTGCAAATCATATATAATAGTTGAATTCTAAGACCTTAAGCAAGTCAGTTCTCTGAACCTGTTTTCCTATCCTCAAGTAATACCTGGAAGTCCTTTGAAAACTCTAAAGCCCAATAAAGATTCCAATTTTGTAATTGTGCTCTTTCCACATTATAGATTTTTTATAGTTGTGAGTTGATGTTGAATAGAGAGATAGATACCTACATATAAAAATGTATTTAATAGCATGTAATTGTTCATTTCATGCCATCAGATTGTTCCCCTTGTTTACAAATTCTAAGGTTGTATTAGAAGCCTAACAATGGACTAAGTCATTGAATGCCATATTTTCAGTAAAATAGTCTTTCCTCTAGTACAGGCTAATAAATGCTCATAATAAATAATAAAGTAATAAAAGAATGTAAATGAAAATCTAGGGTTTGTATATGTGTATGTTGAAAACAGCCTTTGTCACACATTCTTTTTTAATATATAATATGTGTAGACAGGCACTAAAGAAGGTCTGGGAATACTGAGGATTATTAAGAGAGAGAATCTCTCAAGAGAAACAAATGCCAATATAATAAATATTTTAAAAATAATTGTTTAATTTATTTATTATTATTCAGTTTGACAAGAGAGAGAAAGAGAAAGCAAGCTGCCAGGTCTGGGACTCGAACCGTGGTCAGCCATGTGGGAGTCCAGCGCCTTAACCACCATACCACCTGCCGACCCCACCAACATAGCATTTAACTTTCCTGTTTAGAGGAATGCCTATGGTGATGTTGGAACTAAAAAGAAAGCCAACTAGAGGAGTTATGGCAGCTTTTCTTACTAAGTGCTTTAGCTGAGTTTTGGAGGATGATTAGTAAAGAATTAGATGGTCTGGGAGAGAAACAGAAGCCAGCCATTTATGTGGAGGCATTGATGTGTACAAAGGTATGGCGAACATGATTAAGTGTGTCTGGTTTCAGAATTACAAGGAATAGGAAGGGGGACAGAAATGAAAGAGATAAAGCTGAAGAAAGAACACAAATTATCCATGAATAGTTTTTAGTTCCTACGTCGTCAAAAGTATACTAGGTTTGTGTAGCCATTACTTGTAAAGATTATATAGAAGCAGCCTATCTAGAGATTGGTTTGTACCATATCCTACTGTGGACATCTAGGACAAATTATTATCTTTTATTCTTAACTGAGCCCAAGGAGGACTCTCAGCATTGGACCTATGGCTCTGGGTCAGCTCAAGCAGTGAGAAAGAACTGGTAGAGAACAGCTTTGAAAATGAATAGATAATTTCACTGAAGTGGAATGTTGCATCCCATTATGGGGATATATTTACGTACTTCAGAATCATCTTCTGATAGGGTGTCCTCTGTAGCTAGATATGGCTAATTTCCTTCTGTGTTGTTTTACAGATAATTTTTAGGTAGACTTGGGGAGAATAAAAATAATTGGAAAAATATTGTTTCATTGGTATTTGGAGGTATTATGTTGAATAAAGAACTTTAAACCATGTTCTTGTGGTATCTCCAGCGGCCCTAAAACACACTTTATTGAATTCCTGTTTGTTTTGTCTAAGTTTATTTCCTTGCATTTGCCACATTGACCTTTTCTATATAGTTGATCCTATTTTTTTTTCCTCCTATGCCAGAGGTGGCGTAGTGGCACTTAGGGTTAAAAAGTTGTAGCTCCCATTTGTCACTACTTTATATTCAGAGATACTTAAAAATTCTCTTAAGTTCCAAAGTTGCGTACATAAGTATATGTTTTTTGTCCTGTACTAGAGGAGGATCACAGTCATTTTCCTAAGAGGGGATTTTTATTAGATAGATATTGATGATTGACCCAAAAGAGAATACAGGAAGAGTCTTATTTAAACAGGTTTTGGTGGTACTAGCCTTCTTAACAGAATGACGTACTTTATAGAATGGGGTATATCTATATGTATGTTTTAAAATTTGTTCATGTAAAGCAGATGTTCTGTGTACTTTGTGAACAACCAGATGAGGGTGGGAAGAAGATTGCTTTGTAAAAAAAAAAAGGGCTTTCTGGTCCCAAAGCTTTGCTGCTGGAGATGGTAAATAAATATTGTACTACTTTGCTGTGTTTATATCTGCTTTATCTCTGTTTGCATATAAAACTCTTGGCAAAAGTTGCTTTTCAAAATGTTATTTGGGGTGTAGTTTTAGCTACAAGTTAGCCAAAATGGGCTTCTGATAAAAAGAACTTTTGGGAGAGCAAACCAGATCAAGCTACAGACTGAAAGTTTAGGATGGGTAGACTTTGAAATTGAGTTTGTATGAAGTAGTGTATTTGTTTCAGGAATTCTGTTCAAACCAAAGACACTAAGTTGATGTGAACAATGTGATGATTTGCAGAGTTAATTCATTTCACTACAACATTGCTTGTTCTTTAAGCTTTTAATCTTTTTAATATTTGTTTCATGAGACAGAGACAGACAACAGACAGGCACCCTGAACAGTCTTCATACTGCTAACCACCCCCAGCCTCAACCAGTCAGGATCATTTACTCCTGTGCACATCTGTGTGTACAGGGAGACCTCGGGATGTGAACCTGGGACCCTCCTATGAGGCTTCTGCATCATAGTGTTGTGTTACTGTTGAGCTACTTCGGCTTGACCTCCTTTGGGCCCTTTCTTTGAACTTGGGATCTCTTATGTAAAAGATAAAGATGATGGAGAAAATACTCTAGTAGGTGTCCACAGGCTAATCAGTGCCAGCTTATAGTCAGAGAGATTAACAACATAAATAAACCTTGGCCTTGGATTGTTCTACGTATATCCCCTCTATTCTTTACCTCCCTATGTCCTATATATTTCAGCTTAATACTGGCTTTTTCAGTAGACAGTACCTTTGATGAGTTGCATAGGAAATTGGGTTGTTGTCACTTTTCTGGGTAATAACTATTTGTGCAGAGTACATTCCTTCTAATTTTAATTGCTAGCTGGTGTGTGTGCTTCTGAGAGAGAGAGAGAGAGAGAGAGAGAGAGAGAAAGCAAGCACCTCCTCCTCAGTGGGGCATGGTAAAACTACAGTAACCTATGTCCTGCATTCAGGATTTTGGGCACACAGGCATATGTGCCCAGCATGTATTTCAAACCTCTCGGATCAGGATTAGAACCATTGATGGCCATGTGGATCTGGGTCCTAATGCACAGGGTGTAACTGGTATGCTGCAGAGCAAACCCAAGATATAAAATTTTAACCTTTTTCTTTAGTTACTCAAGAACTAAAGTGCTCTTTAGAGATTAATGCAGTTTAGAGTATCCCATGATCCAAAATTTTTGCAACCTGAAGGGTTTTAGATTTGGGAGTTTTTCAAAGTTTGGAATATTTACATATATATAATGAGGTATCTTGGGGATGGGGCCCAAGTCTAAAAATGATATACTTGTTTCATATATACCTTATAACATAGCCTGAAGGTTTCATATTCATATATATATATATATATATATATATATATATATATATGAAATAGAGCTATATAGTTACATATATATGAAGTAGAGCTTGTGTGATGCAATATATTTATATTGTGTATATGTAAATATATAAAATATTTAATTTTAATATATATAAAATAATTTTATTATTTAATACATATAAATAATTATTTAATTTGATTTATTCATTCATTTATTTAATTTGACCAGAGAGAGAGAGAGAGAGAAAGTGAGAAAGCAAGCCACTAGGTCCAGGCTTCAAACCGTCATCGGCCATGTGGGAGTATCCAGTACCTTAACCACCACACCACCTACTGGTCCCAATTTTACATATTTTTGTATTGAGGCAGTTATTGACTGTGACCTATCACGTCAGGTCAAGTGTGTGATTTTTCACTTTTGGCGTCATTTCTGTGCTCCAAAAGTTTAGGATTTTGGATTTTTATATTAAGGATGCTCAATCTGAAATAATGATTTAAAAATATAAACTATTCATCACTAGGTGCTGGGCAGTAGCCCAGTGGTAAAACATGATGCTCTGTCACACTAACCATATGGAAAGATTCTAGGTTTGCTCAACTCTTCCTGAGTAGGTCAGGCACCATGTGCATGTCCATGTCCAGCTGAAGTTGGGAGTGGATTGAAACAAAGAGACTATTAGTGATGTTTTTCTGTCTCCTTATCTCTTGCTCATAGAAGAAATGAATAAACTTAAAACAATGTTCATTTCAAAACCACAAACTAATACATTGCCACAGCTATCACAAAATAGTTTCTTCTGTGAATCCCTCCTTTTCAGTTTGTGTTGCTAGAAATTGCATCACACAAGCAGAATCAGTCCTTTAATTCTTCATTTTGTTTTAGTTGATCTTGGCAGATATTTCTAAAGAACTGATTTGGATAGTTATAGCAGTAGGAACTTAGAAGTTCAGCTTCTGGGTGAGTAGAGGTATAAAGCATAAAGTGAACGATGTGCATGCATTTAATTTAGAAAAATAGTTTATAAAAATATATTCATGGGACCTTCTTTGAAAATTTTTTTCAAAACAGTTGATAGCCAGCATTTTCAGCACTTAATACCAAGTTCTTTAACTGTTGAAAGTTGGAAGTACATGGCATTTAGCTTCTTCAGTATAGTGAGTATATTGTTCAAGAAGTTCTCACCACTCCTGTCCCTCTCTGCCAAGTGCATGCATCCTAAGGCAAAACTAAAAAGAAAACACATTTTTCTTATACCTAATTTTTTCTCTTAATTTTTGTAACAGGTGCATGCACTCATCTGAGAGAAACAGATGGGGGAGGACTCTAGGTGAGAATACGCCCCACAGGAGGATGGCCACACTGTAATCCCTTCTCCATTCTTCTTTTGGGATTTTGGCCATGCACACACACACACACACAGCTGACATGTTTTTCAAGCTACTGGTTCCACACACACGGCATGTTTTTCAAGTTGGCTCAGTAAAAGAGCTTTTCAATCTCTCATTTGAATAAGTAGACTTTAATACTTTTTTTAAAAAGAATTATTTTATTTAACTTTATTATTATTATCATTATTATTTTCCAGTTTGATCAGAGAGAGACAGAGAGGAAGTGAGAAAGCAAGCCACCAGGTCTGAGACCTGAACCATGGTCGGCCATGTGGGAGTCCAACCCCTTTAACCACCATGCCACTTGCCGGCCCCGATACTTTAATACTTTTAAAAATACAAAACCAGTACATATGCTTTGGGATTTTAAAAAGACCCTATATATGTAAGGGAAAATAACACGAATTTATGTTCAATTAAATGCTTTTTGCTTTAAAGTGATAATGGTGTTTGGCCTTAAAAATATTTCCCAAATAACCAAGAAACCTGTTGAACTCAAAATAACTTTCCTTAATTTTTTTTTTTTTTGAGAGGTTTTTTGCTAGAGGTCGCGTGTGCTCTCCAGACAGACAGACAGACAGGAAGCGAGAAATCACCCCCCGGGGGGATGGCCACACTGCAGTCCTTCTCCATTCTCCTCTTGGGATCTTGGGCACACACGCACACGTGCCCGGCATGAGTTTTAAGCCACCGGGTCCGGGACTCGAACCGTGGTCAACTACGTGGGAGTCCAGCGACGTAGCCGTTACGCTAACTGCTGGTCCCACTTGCCTTAATTCTTGATTACTATGTTTTCCATTAGCTTTGAAAAATAATGTAACTCAATCATCATATCTGGAGGGACAAAAATCTGAAAAAAGTTTGATTAGTAATGAACGCATTAATTACTTAGGTGAAAATTTTGTCTAAATAGTGGAATTCTCATTGGATGTGACTGTTGATCTTTCATTTCAGGATTTTGTGTTCATGGTCTGAACTGGTTTTATTACAGTGATCTACAGAAAAAAGAAAAGGACAGTGTATTTTGTTTGTCACAAGCCTAAATTTGTGCATTATGGGAGACTAAGGGAAATTTAGGAGTAATAATCCCAGATTGTGTTCTTGCTCTTATTTTGTTGAGAGGGAGTTTTGCTATAGGGCATGTACGCTCGCCCCAGAGGCAGACAGACAGAAAGGGAGAAATCTACCAGGTGGGAAGCCACACTGCAGTCCCTTCTCCTCCAGTGTCTTCTTAGGATTTGGATCATGCATGCACACACACTGGACATGAGTTTTAATCCCCAGGTCCAGGACTCAAACTGCAGTCAACTATGTGGGAGTCCAGCAACATATCCATTATGTCATCTGCTGGTCCCTCTTGTTCTTATTAAATGATATTGACCATTTATATTAATTGCTTTTTTTTTGAAATGCCTTTACTTGACAAAATAAAGGAATCTTACATCAGGCTCCCCACTGCCTCAGTTATATGGACCTATACCATTTTTTTTAAAGAATTATTTAATTTTATTATTAGTATTAATTTACCATAGAGTACATGTGTTCACCAGAGAGAGACGGAGAGAGAGAGTGGGAGAGAAAGAACGATGCCATAGGGCACATGTGCTCGCCAGAGAGTGAGGAAGTGAGAAAGCAAGCCTCCAGGCCCGGGGCTTAAACCAGTTACAGCCATGTGTGAGTCTAGCACCTTAACCACCACACCACCTGCTGGCCCCAACATTTTTTCTTTAAAGAATTATTTTATTGAACTTTATTTTATTTATTTTCATTTGACCAGGGAGGGTGAGAGAAAGAGAGAGCAAGCTGCCAGGTCTGGGACTTGAACCATGGTAATCCATGTGGGAGTCCAGTGTCCTTAATCACCATGCCACCCGCCAGCCTCTTGACCTATAGCTACTCTTCCTACTTCAGACAACATAGCATAAAAAGTCCCTCTTTCTTTCCTGCCCAAGTTTCACCATTTCTTTGTTTTCTTTTCAATATACTATATTTTTATTATGCCAGAGGATGTGTCCACATGCATATGTGGTTGTGGGGAAGCATGCATGCATTTATCAATGGGGCGTAGTCACACTGCAGTCCTTTCTCCTCCACTTCTCTAGCACATCGGGATCCTGGGCATGCATGCATATTTCCCTGATATAAGTCATGAGGGGCCAGACTCAAACCCTGGTCGACCATGTAGGATCTGGCTTCCTCTGCACCGCACCCAACTGTGCTATGGGGCCAGCCTTCCCCCCCACCCTCCCCCCCATCATTTTTAAAATTTTGCTATAGGGCATGTAAGCTGAAGAGAGATGGAGGGAAAGTGAGAAAGTACTTCCTGGGGGTATGGCCATGCCACAACCCCTTCTTTTTCTTGTCCAGATTTTGTGCATGTATATACATAGGCCTGGTGTGTTTTTCAAGCTGCTGGTCTGGGACTCAAACCAGGTAGTTGGCCATGTGGGATCCAGCCGACTTAACCACTATGCCACAGGCACTTTCCTCACTCTTTTTTTTTTCTAGTTTTTTTTTTGGAGAGGTTTTTGCTATAGGGCTTGTGCGCTCGCCAGAAAGAAAGAGACATAGAGACAGGAAGCGAGAAATCATCCCCCCCAGGGGGATGGCCACGCCACAGTCCCTTCTCTTCCATTCTCCTCTCGGGATCTTGGGCATGCACGCACACGTGCCTGGCGTGAGTTTAAGCCACCAGGTCCGGGACTCAACCACGGTCAACTACGTGGGAGTCCAGCGACATAGCCATTACACTAACTGCTGGTCCCCCCACTCCTTCTTTTAAAGTTTATTTTTATTTCTTTCATGAGAGATTGTGCACACATGTGAAACAGGAAGAGAAACATCCCTGGTGGTCTCATCAGTCTATGATCCCCATCCTCCAACTAATCAGGATCTTGGGTGTGCACACCTGAGCATATCAGATGAACTCTGGACCCACACTGGTGGTCAGCCATGTGGCTTCCAGCACTGCAGATCATTATACTACCACCTGCAGCACTGAAGCTGGACTTGAAATTTTTACTGTAACTCTAACATGCTACATTAAAAGATAACATGTTATTCTTTAGAACAAAAGAATTCTTCTGCATACATTCACCTGTATATATTTAATTTCATGAACATGTGCACTTAGGTGAAACAGTATTCTGAATCTTAATGTCATTTTTAGGACACAACCCAAAATTTACTGTGTGTATATTTTACCTCAAAGTTTTAAATAAAAAGGCAAATATATTTGAGAATATAAAAATTTCGTAGTGACTAAACCAGAATCTCTTAATCTCTTCTGACTTTTCTATCTTGTCCTCAATTCTGTGTAATTCTGGGTATGGAGGAAAATTAATATATAGAGTGATCTAAATGTAGGTAAATCAAGACCTTTATTTCACCAGTATTTTTCTTTTCTTTCTTTTTTTTTTTTTTTTGGAGAGGTTTTTGCTATAGGGCGTGTGTGCTTGCCAGACAGAGAGAGAGACAGAGACACAGAAAGAGAGAAATCACCCCCCGGGGGGATGGCTACGCCACAACCCTTTTTCCTCCATTGTCCTCTCAGGATCTTGGGCACACACGCACACGTGCCTGGTGTGAGTTTTAAGGCACAGGGTCCGGGACGCGAACCGTGGTCGACTACATGGGAGTCCAGCGACATAGCCATTACACTAACTGCTAGTCCCATCCAATATTTTTCTTTAGGTTTTCCTGTGCTCCCCAAAATATAACTGAATATATAGTATTAATTGCTACGAATCTGTACTCTTTACTATTACTGTGTATCTTGTAATGAAGTTAGTCTATGGTGACCTTTGGAAGCACCTAAATAAGGATGACCCTGATGATCCTATAGCTGCTACTTAATCTTACCATGGATTCAGAACCAATTCAATTCTAGCTTGAGAATTTACATATCTGAGAGCTTGACTTTTCTTAGGAAGCCTCCAGGGACCTAAATCAAGCCCCTTTGGGGAATAATGGTAAATCTACCCTAAAAAGAACAATCTTGGAATTTTATTTTAATATCATATTACATTCCAATTCAGCATTTTGGCACTAATGGGATTGTGGAAATGCCCAATCCTAAGAATTGAGTGCCCCTTCTCATTCTAGTTTTATAAGAAACAACATATTTAAGATACTTTGACCTGTCTTGAAATTAGTTTACTTTCTGTACATTTTCCTGACAATACCATAGCTTTGGTTCTGCAGTTGATTTGATAACAAGATGATGGTAAGTTTTCTTTTCCCTTGCACTCTGATTACTAATAATTTTATGATTCTGAATATTCTGATTCTTTGGATTACCTTTTCCCCATTAAATGTGTAATTGCTATACTTCTGTGCAAAATGAGAGTTTCTGCAACCCTAAAATCTCTAAAATGTAGTTTACTATCAATAATGCCTCTGCTTTTCCAGTGCTGTGGTTCTCTCAGAACCATAGAAGTGTATAATTCAGTCAGACACAGAGGCTCTACCATTCTCTAGCACTGGAAATGTAAAGGACTTAGTTTTCTGGAAAGAGTAATAATGTTCACAGGTGATTCATAACTGGCTTTAATCGGCAATCTTTTTTTTTTTTAAGTATTATTTAACTTTATTTATTTATCGACATAAGAATTATTTAACTTTGGGACCAGCAGTTAGCGTAATGGCTATGTCGCTGAACTCCCATGTGAGCTGACCTCAGTGCCCAAGATCCTGAGAGGAGAATGGAGGAGAAGGGATTGCGGTGTGGCCATCACCCCTGGGGGTGATTTCTTGCTTTCTGTCTCTCTCTCTCTGTGTCTCTGGTGAGCGCTCGTGCCCAGTAGCAGAAACCTCTCAAAAAAATTTATTTAACTTTATTTGTATATGTGTGTGTATATGTGTGTCTGTGTATGTGTGTGTGTATTTGACCAGAGAGGGACAGAGAGCAAGAGAGAGAGAAAGTGAGAAAGCAAGCCGCCAGGTCCAGGACTTAAACTGCGGTCAGCCTTGTAGGAGTCCATCTCCCTTAACCACCATACCACCTGTTAGCCCCAACCAGCAATTTTGACCTGTAAGTCTCAGGTTTGTGATGGCAAAATATAATATACTACTATCATAGTCTGTCTCATACTTATTTTCTTCCTGGTTTAAGAGAAAATATCTTTTGTTTTAATTTAGTTTCGCCATAGGCTGTGTGCATTTGCTGGAGAGAGTGAGAGAGAGAGAGAGAGAAGGGAGTGGGTGAGAGCCACTCCTCCCCCGCAGGGAGGGGATGGTCATGTAACAATACCTTCTCCATTCTCCTTTCAGGATTTTGGGCACGCATACACACGGCCCAGACTCCAACCTCTAACCACGGTTGGCCATGTAGAAGTTCAGCACTTTAACCACCACACCACCTGCTGGCCCTTGGAGTATGTTTCAGTATGGTTATTCTTCAGTTTATTCCTCCCTCTCTTGCCAAAAGCATAAGAGATTTCTTTTATCTTTACTCTGAAAACCTGGTAGAAACTTGGAGGTAACTCTTGAAAGTGTGACTGCTCTTCTGTGTTTGTGTCTGTTGTAGTTTTTAGTTGTAGAGGTTTTTGCCTTAGGACACTTGTGCTTGCTGGAGAGACTGAGACAATGAGAGGGAAAATGAGAAATCACACCCCTCTCCAGGGGGAAAGCCATGGCATAATCCCTTTTCCTTCATTTTCCTTCTTAGATCTTGGGCACTCACGCACACATACCTGGTGTGATTTTTGAAGCTAGTAGGTCTGGGACTTGAACTGTGGTTGGCCACGTGGGAGTCCAGCAATGTAACCGCTATGCCATCCGCTGGCCCTGTCTCCTGTAGTTTTAACTTTCATTTTTGTCCACACTCAGCCTCCAATACTTGGCCAATTATAGATTTTCCTACCCCAACACTTGTTCCTGTGGCGGTTTCTGTCATATGTTTCTGTTCCAGTAAGTTGGTGCTCTTTACTTGCCTTCTCTATCCCTCTAATTGTGGCGACAGCACTTTACCCCATGACCTTCTCTGATGGATCTAAAAAGAATTAATTAATTCTTCAGTTTATTCAGCTCTCATTAGGATGGAGTGGCAAATTCTAAGATGCTTACATGCTGTGCTGGGAACGAAGTCAGATCTATTTTTTTGTTTTGTTTTAATTTTATTTGTTTTTATTTTTAAGTAATTATTTAATTTTATTTATCATCATCATCATCATTATTAATTTGCTACTGGGCACATGCACTGACCAAAGAGAGAAAACGAGAAAGCAAGCTGCTAGGTCTGGGACTCAAGCCAAGTTTGGCCATGTGGGATCCACTGCCTTTACCACTACGTCACCTGCTGGCTTCTGTTATTATTTTTTCAAATTTGACCAGAGAAAGGGAAAATGACCAAGCAAGCTGTCAGGTCCAGGACTCGATCATGGTTGGCCATATGGTAGTTGAGCACTGTTACCACCACATCACCTGCCAGCAACAGGATCAATTTCTTTTAACTCTGATTTCTCTTGACTACTCTCCTAGCATTGCTGAAAAACCAGAGCCAGAAGAAATGTATTTTTGTTTGTTTGTTTTTGTTTGCTAAAGGGCTTGTGTAGAGAGACAGAGAAAGAAAATAAGAAAAAGCATCCCCCCAGGGAAATGGCCATATCACAGTCCCTTCTCCATTTTTCTCTTGGAATTATGGGTTCACACACACACCCACACACACCCACCCACCAACTCACTATGTTTTTGAAGCTGGTAGTCTGGGACTCATATCTCATAGTTGGCCATGTGGGATCCAGCTACCTTAACCACCATGCCACTGGCTAGCTCTAGGAAGAGATGTTTTTACTTACTGTTAAATCTTTTGAAGGCTGAACTTAGCATGATGATATTACCTTATTGACTCAAAGCGAAACAACCCCAAACTTTTCAGTGTCCAAAAGATTATAAATCAAATTTATTAGCAGTCAAGTTGTCTAACATTTTGAAAACCAAAAATGCTGGAGCCAGACAGTGACAACAGCAGCAGTAAAATGTGACACACTGAAGGTTCCAGTTCAATTCCAGAGTTGTCCTGAGTATACCCTGCACATGTGTGCCCATGATCTAGGGCTGGCTCAAGGCTGGGGGTGGATCACAGCATCAAGACCTTGAGTTGCTGCTTGTCTTTCTCTCTCAGAAGAAATAAATAATATAAAAGATGCTGGTGGATAATTTGTGGACCTACAAAATACCATGTAACATATAAACGAGATGGGTTCTTAGAAAACTGATGGCAACAGAAGTAGTGCAATAGCAGTTTGGTAAATATTAATATATGTGTTATCCAAATGCAATTTTGTTAATTTAAAAGAATGAAAATTGTTTTTTTTTTTTTTTCATTATA
This sequence comes from Tupaia tana, assembly GCA_026018925.1. Taxonomy (NCBI): domain Eukaryota; kingdom Metazoa; phylum Chordata; class Mammalia; order Scandentia; family Tupaiidae; genus Tupaia; species Tupaia tana. The sequence continues at coordinate 105,634,865 of JAKSZU010000002.1, read as the reverse complement.
GGGGAATGTTAAACGTAAAGACTACATTGACCAACAGAAAGATAAAGTTGCTTTAACTCTGGCTCGTCTAGCCCGCCATGTTGAAGTGGAGAAACAACAAAAAGAAGAGAAGAATAGAGCATTCAGGGTGTGTGGCTATTTTGATTTTTTAAATGGGATTATAGGATTATTTATAATGAAGTTTTAAAGAGAAACCTTTAATTTAAAAATGTATTATGGAATCCAAGTTCAGCATGTACTCCTAGATAACTCAACAATTTATTAGTACAGTTGTGCACTGCTAGGATTATATTCTGAGAAGTGCAGTGATTTTGTTGTTGTGTGAGCATCATAGAGTATACCTAAGTTAACCTAGATGGTATGGCCTACTGCACGCCTAGGTTATACAGTATAGCCTGTTGCTCCTGGGTTACAAACCTATGTAGCATTATTACTGTGCTGAATACTGTAGACAACTGTAACACAATGGTAGGTATTTATATATCTAAGCATATCTACTCATTGGAAACATACAGTAAAAATATGCTATAAAAGGTTAAAGATTGTATACCTGTCTGAGGCACCTACCATGAACAGAACTTCCAAGATTGCAAGTTACCCTGGGTAAGTCAGTGAGTGGTGGTGAGTGTGAACACATAGAATATTACTATATGCTACTGCATATGTTTTAAGCACTGTACACTTTGGCTATGCTAAATTTGTTTTTAAAAAAATTTATTTCTTCCTCCTTCATCACTTTGCTGTTCCTCTTCCTTTTTTTGAGGCAGTAGTGCACAACTTAGGTTATTTTGCTTTAATTCAATTTGAATGCAAACTTCATGCCATAGTTTTTTTCTTTTGTAAGACACCTGTTAATCATTTTGTTTAAATGTAAATGTTCCCTTATGCTTTTGAAATAAATTTCCTTTTGTAACTCTTAAAAAAGATTCTTTCTTTCGACAGTAAATTAACCTTACTATAACTTACTAACTTTATATAAACTTTTTAAATTATTTTAAACTTTTTTTAAAGAAGTTTTTGCCATAAGGAATGTTCAGTTGCTGGAGAGAAAGACGGACAGTGAGAGGGAAAGTGAAAAATTACCCTCCAGGAGTGATGGCTATGCTCCAGTCCCTTTGCCTCCCTTCTCCTCCTGGGATCCTGGGCACACACGTATACGCACCTGACATGATTTTTAGCCACCGGGTCTGGGACTCAGATAGTGGTCAACCACATGGGAGTTCAGCAACGTAACCACACGCTATCTGCTTGCCCCTATTTTAAACTTTTTGACTGTTGTAGTAACACTTAAAATAGAAATACACATCTTTATAAAAATATTTTTCTAGGGTCAGCAAATGATGTGGTGGTTAAGGCACTAAACTACCACATGACCAACTGCAGTTTGAGTCCCAGACCTGGCAGCTTGCTTTATCTCTCTCTCTTTCTCTCTGATGAGTGCACATGCCCTGTAACAAAAGAAAAAAATAGTGATAAATAAAATTGAATAATTCTTTTAAAATATTTTTATATTGTTATTCTTTTTTTACAGAGAGGTTTTTGTTATAGGGCATGTGCACTTGCCAGAAAGACAGAGAGAAACAGAAAGTGAGAAATCACCTCCCCAGGGGGGATGGCCATGCCACAGTCCCTTCTCCTCTGGGGAGCTTGGGCACACATACACACATGCCCAGCGTGAGTTTAAGGCACCGAGTCCAGAACTACAACCGTGGTCAACTACATGGGAGTCCAGTGACATAGCCATTATGCCAACTGCTTGTCCCTAGAGTTTATGGTTTTGTGGTGTGTGTGTGTGTTTTTTTTTTTTTTTTTTTTTTTTTTTTTTTGAGAGGTTTTTGCTATAGGTCGCATGTGCTCACCAGAAAGACAAAGAGAGACAGAAAGTGAGAAATCACCCCCCCGGGGGGATGGCCACACTGCAATCTCTTCTCCTCCATTCTCTTTGTGGGATTTTGGGCACACACACACATGGTCCCAGTGTGAGCTTAAGCCACCAGGTCCAGGACTCGAACTGGGAGTCCAGCGACACAGCCATTACGCCAACTGCTGGTCCCAAGTTTAATAGTTTCAACATCCATGTTTTGGATTCCTTGTTTCATTAGTTATTACAAAGAAATTGCTATAGTTATGTAGCCTTTGTGTGTGTGTGTGTGTGTGTGTGTGTGTGTGTGTGAGAAAGAGAGAGACTGAATGCCTTCAAAGCCTGAAATATGTACTATTTGGTCTTTTATTGGAAAAGTTTGCCTGCTTATTCTAGATGGCAACAAATTATATGCTGGCATATATTAAGTGCTAATTAGTGTCATTAATATTACTAGCAGAACAGATATTTCTTAGATACCTGTATCTTTCAGACTATAGAAAATCTGAAAAAAATGTATAAAAGTTTGGAGAATGGAAATAATCCTTTACATTTTCATTCTCAGATATAGCCACTAACATTTAGTATATTTATTCCCTCTGTAGAATAAAATTATTCTTTGTTTATATTTTGCCTAATTTAATTCAATGTCATGTCTTAAGTTTTTATTAAAAATGTATTCTCATGGGACCAGCAGATGGCATAATGGTTACGTCACTGGACTTCCACACAGACGACCACAGTTCAAGTCCCAGACACAGCAATTTAAAACTCATGCTAGGTGTGTCTGTGTGTGTGTGCCCAAAATACCGAGAGGAGAAGAGATTGCAGTGTGGCCATCCCCTCTGGGGAGTGATTTCTTGGTTTTTGGTGTCTCTTCCTCTGTCTCTGGTGAACATATGCACCTCATAGCAAAAATCTCTCTCAAAAAAAACGGATATTCTCACATCATTGAAAAATTTTGGTTGTGTTTCTAATGACTTATCAAATGTTGTTAGAGATATAGGTTATAAACTGTAGAAATAATATTGATATCAACATCATAGAGCATGAACTATATTTTCATGCATTTCCATAACATAGATTTCTAGACATTCTGGAGTTCTGGGGATAAAAAATAATCAATGTGTTCTGATAATTGATGTATAAATTTTTTCCCCAAGGAATCTTGGTCAATAATCATAAGTTAATTGAGGTTTCTTTTTTAATATCTTTAGGAAAAAGTTGATTTTCATCATGCTCATGGATTACAAGAACTGGAATTTATTCGAGGACATTCAGATACAGAAGCAGCAAGACTGTGTGTGGACCAGTGGCTAAAAATGCCAGGTATTTTTTAAAGATTACTCTAAAGTTACCAAGCTTCCCTAGTGCCTTAAGGCAGAAAGTTTGTTTTGATTCAGTTGCTGATAAGCATATAAGATATTCATGATAGCCTGCTTTTTATTGGCCTACTTTGCCAAATGTTTTCTTTCTTTGGCATAAGTGTATTTTTTTTTTTTTTTTTGGAGAGGTTTTTCACTATAGGGCGTGTGCGCTCGCCAGACAGACAGAGAGAGACATAGAGACAGAAAGCGAGAAATCACCCCCCAGGGGGTATGGCCACGCCGCAATCCCTTCTCCTCCATTCTCCTCTCGGGATCTTGGGGACGCACGCACACGCGCCCGGCGTGAGTTTTAAGCCACCAGGTCCGGGACGCAAACCGCGGTCGACTACGTGGGAATCCAGCGACATAGCCATTACTCTAACTGCTGGTTCCCTGGCATAAGTGTATTTTGAGTACAAGCAGGAAAGATCATCTTGAGCTCATTAGGTCTTGCTCATGTATTCATTTGTATATTTAATAGTTATTTACATGAAGTAGTACTTATGTCTATGGGAAAGGTGAATAATAGGATGCTTAAGATCCAGAAAACCTTCTCTAAGGAAGTGAAATTTATGTATTTTTTAATTTTTTAAAAAGCCTTCTCTAAGGAAGTGGAATTTATTTATTTATTAAAAAAATTTTTTTCGAGAGATTTTTGCTATAGCACATATGCACTTGACAGAAAGACAAAAAGTGAGAGATCACTCCAGGGGATGGCCATGCCAGAACCCCTTTTCCTCCATTCTTCTCTCGGGATTTTGGGCATGCCTGCACATGCTCCCAGCATGAGTATTTTTAATGCTGCCCGGTCTAGTACTTGAACCACCATCGAATATGTTGGAGTCTAGTGACATAACCATTACACCACCTACTGGTCCCTTTCTTTGTTTTTTATTGCCAAAGGGCATGTGTGCCCACTTGAGACATAAGGACAGAGAGAAAGAGAGAGAAAGCATCCCCAAATGAGGTGTGGTTATGCCCCAGTTTCTTTTCCTTTACTTTTTATACTGTCAGGATTTTGGGCTCACATGTTCACACACCTGGCTTATTTCTCAAGCCATTGGGAGCGAAATTTCAACTGCAGTCAGCCATATGGGATCCATCTTCCTTAATCATCAGGCCGTCGGACTGGTTCTAAGAAAATGGAATTTAAACTGAGATTTAGTGGGTTAGTGTTTACTTATTTATCAGTGCAGCCTATGTAATTGTTTTTTTTTATTCCCTTTAAGTTTATTATCTCAGTGAGTAAGAGAAAAAGAGTTCACACCCCCAACAGAGTATTGATGCCACCATCCATCATCAGATTCAGCCAGCCCTGGATTTTGGGCAGACACTTGTTGGGCATACTCATGGGGGTCTCCAGACACTAACCTGGAACTTTCCCATGTGGGTCACCATTGTAAAACATCATGTTTTACTGCCGTGGGAATCCAGCAACGTAACCATTACACCATCTGCTAGGATATCTAGCATAGAGATGGTCAATAAATAATATTTGAATATAATATTTAGGTGAGATATAAATATTTGGATAATCAACATGAAAGGAAGCTTAAAACATAGGTTCAAAATCTGACAGCTACTTACAGACCTTCTTTGGCAAAAGATACTATATTTAGAAAATATGGTTAATAGGGCCGGCAGGGGGCACGGTGGTTAAGGGTGCTGGACTCCCACATGGCCGACCACAGTTTGAGTCCCGGACGTGGTGGCTTGCTTTCTCACTTTCCCGCTCTCTCTTTCACTGTCTCTCTCTGATCAAACTGGAAAATAAAGTTCAATAAAATAAATCTTTAAAAAAAAATGGTAAATGGTATTGCCTCTTAGGATAGTCTTTTAAAACTTATGGTTTAAAAAAGAAAGCCCTCTTGATGTGCATTTAGCACTCAGTGGATAAAGTTAATGACTAGTTCAGTAGTTTAATTTTAGCTGCATCAGAATCATCTGGGATGTTTTAAACATATACCTGGCCCTCATTATCTCCAGAGAAGGCATCTGTATGTAGTTTTGGGAAATTTCCCTAGGTAGATAGGAAAACAGGGTAGAACTACAAGACTTCATGATCTTTAGGATCTCTTTTAGAAATCTCAGGACCAGCGGATGGCATAATGGTTATGTCGCTGGACTCCCATGTAGGCAACCACAATTTGAGTCCTAGACCCAGCGGCTTAAAACTCATGCCAGCCATGTGTGTGTGCATTCCCAAAATCCTGAGAGGAGAATGGAGGAGAAGGGATTGTGGTGTGGCCAGCTTCCCACCCCCAGGAGGTGATTTGTTACTTTCTGTCTCTCTGGCCAGCACACGTGCCCTATAGCAAAAATCTCTAAAGAAAAATTAAAAAAAAAAAAAAAGAAAGAAATCTCATGTGACTCTTAACAGTATAAAATGATTGTTGGGCCAGTTACATACTTCCTGAGTCCTGATGCTTGGCCTTTAGGTTGTCGGAATAGTTAATACATTGTAAATTGAAATTTTTAAAAGGTTTTTGCCTTAGGGCATGTGTCCTCACCAGAGAGAGAGAAACACAGACAGAGAGAGGGAAAAGGAGAAATCACCACACAGAGGGGATGGTTATGCCACAATCACTTCTCTATTCTCTTCCAGAGATCTTGGGCATTCATGCTCACGTGCCCCACGTGATTGTCAAGCCATTGGGTCTGGTACTCGGACCGTGGTCGACCATATGGGAGTTTAGTGATACAACTGCTACGCTATCTGCTGGCCCTTGTAAATTGAATTTTGGAGCATCTCTTTATCTGTTTCCCTGAGTAGGTTGAGTAGGAACATAGGAGTTATTTACTCATGTCTTTATGGACTTTATTCCTGAAGATAATGCTACTTGGAGATAACTAAGGGCTTTTTTTTTTTTTTTTTTTTTTTGTCTGATGTAACTTATTTATAGGTTACTGTATCTTTCATGAGAAAGATTATAGACACTTAAATTGTAATTACAACCACCCTGTTGGTGTGATATAAAATTCTTCATTTTTTTATCATATTTTGATTACCAATCCAAAGGGCAAATATCTAAAATAGAAACTTAAGAATTTATATTCCAATGATGCAGGACTCAAATCTGGCACAATTAATTCTGGAACGAAAAGTTCATTCCGAAGAGGAGGCCAAATGCGGGTATCTGGGAGACCAATTTCATGTCCCATAATGCATTGTAATAAGGAATTCGACAATGGGCACCTCCTCTTAGGACATCTGAAACGGTAAGTAGGATACTCGGAATAGTGGACGCTGAGGATCAGATGAATTCCAGTGGCATGAAACTGATTGACCTCTACCATTGTGATTATATAGTAGTTTTATGTCCTAAGCTCAAATTCTTTTGTGCTATTATGATGTAATTATTATTTGCTTTTCTTAATTTTCTTAGAAAGCTTGGTGAAGTTAAATTTTTTTAGTGATATTCTGCCTTTGTATGGTTGTACCTTTAATGTCTCCTTAATATGTATCATAAAAGTCTAAAAAGACTTTTTACATTGAAATGCAATTGGATGAATTTTAGAGATTCTCAGCCCATAAA